>SNQJ01S0009188.1:47316-64807 GCA_010110895.2 Picea sitchensis | reverse complement strand
GGGGTTTTCAGAGTCGAGAGACTCGACATTCTGGTAGCACCGAGTCGCAAAGTGCGAAAAGACGCCGTGCTGATTCGACCCATAGTCGTGAACTACAATCATATGGAGGTGGAAAAAGGAAAGAGCTAGCCTGCGCTAAGCCCCGTAGGACTTTGGGGATTCTGATTGTTGAGAAATCAACGCAATTTTTTTATTTTCCTAGTGGGTATGTGACAAGATTGCCTATTTATCATTGTATTATTAAAGTATCTTGATTATTTCATTTGACATAAAGGATCTTTCTTTTAATGAACTTTGCACTTTATGTTTTCTGCCCCATTCTTCTACCTACACAACTTTTTATGATAAGCAACTTGAGTGCCTTTTATATTTAGGTTTCTTTGACTCTATGCCCAATGAAATCATCTTATAGACAGTTTGCTGCCTTCTTCTCTCTTTTTATTTTGGTTAATACACCAACATATAAACAAATTTACACACCCATGTTCAAATGTTTCTAGGCTCACCTCATTTGTAGTCTGAGGGTGACTTCTAGAGCTAACATTTTTGGCACCGTTGCTGGGGACGGAAGTGAAGACATCTTCCTTGGGAGAACGACAACAATTAGATTCAACTCTTGATGGTAGACAAGAGTGGGACACTATTTTGACTGCAATCATCTACATGGAGACTCCATATTCAAAGACTCCACTGGAGGAAGGATCCTGCTGACTGAAAGATGAAGATACATAAGGGAAAAATCAGGTATCAGATCATTATCTTTCTCCATGAACTTTTGTATTTCTTCATTAGTTCATTCCTTATTTTCCCCTTACATGTAAAGAGGATTATACTTTCTTTCGTATATTTTGATGACCATCAATTTGCCTTTGTATATCCTTTGTTGAAAGAGGAAGGTATTCAACCTGCTTGTGTGGTAGATGTTGATCATATTTCCTCACCTCAGTCTATTTATGAAGATGATGTATGTATTAAAGTCCCTTTTGGAACCAATCAACCATATAACCATGAAGATGATGAAATCAATTTATCCCCTTCGCAGGTCTCATTACCTACAATCATCATTACCGATCCTTACCATCAATTTGTTAAGCGTCATTTTCACCTTACTACTATCCAAACTAGAATCAAAGAGAAAATGTTTGAGACTCTTAGGTTTCCATCTCACCTCCATCCTTATCCTGCAATTTTTGTTGAATATCTTCCCCGATTTACTGGAGAGGATCATTTCACAACTGAGAGAAATGTGGGAGCCTTTGAGAACTTTGTTGATCAGTTTGAGATAGTTTGTGAATATGTTACCCTGAGGTTATTCTATAAATATCTGTTTGGAGATGCCGCTGTGTGGTTTAAAAATTTGGGAGCTGATTGTATTGGCTCTTGGATGGAGTTATGTTATGAATTTTTAAAGTACTGGGGTGAGAATAAGTCTTTTGATTCATACTTGGCTGATCTTAATATGATGAGGAGAGGGGAAGAAAAAACTTTGGTTGTTTTCCATAGAAGGTTTTAAAGTTTTTATCATAGCATGCCATTAGAGATTCAACCTTCCGAAATTGCTGCCATGGTGTACTATGTAGTAGCTCAACATCCAGATCTTGTTCTTATCCCGAGAGAAAGGAAATATACATCATTGCAACGTTTTTTTGATGATGCTAAAGAATTTGAGGAGAACATCCCCGAGATTTCAAAAGAGTTCGAGATCATGCCTACCTTGAAGATCTGCACGCACAAGAACAACAAGAAGACTATGAGTATGATTCAGATTTGGAACAAAATGCTTCAAAGTTTTCAGATTTTTCTATGAATCAGGTTGTGCATCATGATTATGATCAATTTTCAAATCAGTTTGAGCATGCAATAATGGATGGTTGTTTAGATGATTATATGTTTTTAGCTGATTACAATCAAGATGTTTTAAATCTTTTTGTACAAGTATCATGTAATCATTTTTATGAAGAAGAAGCTGTCGTTCTTGATGATCAAGAGCTGCTCATGAAAGAACCAGAAGGTCATGTAATTCTTAACAAAGGGGAATTTATGCAAACTCAACCATCTTTTCTAAATCAATGTGTTTCCGAATATGGTTTTATGGATCCAATAACAACTTTAATGGAGTCATACCTTTCAGATTCTCAGAAAATTTCAATTTTGTCACTTCACCAGTGCTTTGGGCTATATTTGATTCTTTGAAGAAGTTTCTATTGCTGCTATATTTCCTTTGTTATTCTCTATTGAGAAACAACATAGATGAGATCATCTTAGTAATAAAATTTCTTGAATGGTTATTGTGGAAGTATGCATTTACTTGAGCAGACTGGAGATCTAGTTAGAGTAGGATAGCATAGGAAATAAGCTCACTTCTCGAGCATTTGTTTTTGCAGTTTGCATAATGAGATCATATTTGCAACAAGTTTGTTTTCAATAGTTTGTTGTTAGAGTATGAATAAGTTGCAAAAGTTTGGTCCAGATTTGGAATGATGTTGATTGACTCCATAACCCAATGGACTAGGCACAACAGAAAGATTGTGGATGTTTGCAGAGCCAAAGTTTGCAATTGACATTGCATAGATGCACAGAGGAAAAATCACATAGGTCTATGGTTCTTGATATTTTCTCATTAAAATATCATCCCCAAGTAAGAGCCAACAATTATCACCTAAAAAGCGTTAATGAATTTTTTTATTTCAAGAACGCTGATTAACGACTGATGTCTAATTAGAGATAATAAAATTGCTTATGAATTATTGGTTGAAATGCAGTTTCTCTAACAAATAAAAAATGACTAGTTTCATTAAGCCAATTTCGGCTTTAGGTTTCTTTTATTAATAAATTTTGGGTTTTTTTAGACCAAAGATTGGCTCTCGGACTTATGCAAGGTTTTTGTATTTTTATCAAAATTTGGGCCCGAAGGCCAAGCTCCAACTCCAACACTCTAGCTGCATGCAACCTCCCACACAATACACAAGTCAAGAAACAACACATAAGCTCAACGCACAAACGTCAAGTGCCGAGCTCATGAGGTCATGGTTTCCATAACACATTGATATACCTAGCAAACTGTTGGGGTATATGGATATTAAAGTTTTGTTTATTGTCAACCATGTGGGATAAGTCCCATAAAGTCGAGAACAAAGCTAGGTTTCCAATTATCACTCAGGTGTCCAATATGTTGAATAAAAGAAACTACTTAAGCGCCACATGGAGGGAGCCCATGAATAAGAATAACCACAAATGCCCAAGAGTTTAGGAATGCAGAATAAATTACTTGATACAGGAAGGCGCAGTGCTAAAATGTGGAAATACTCATGTACCAAAACGTTAAAGGGAAAAATTCTATAATTTCTTTGTCTTCTGGTATGCATAAATGTCGATTATTGAGTATGTGCACATGGTGATTGAAGATGATATTACTAAGGTTACTCTATATCAATACTATGTCCAAATGTTAATGCAAGGCTCACAAAAGTGCGCCAATGTAGAACCTTATCGATCTTTGTGTTGAAAATGGTGTGTTAACATAGAAGGGCGTAATTTTGGAAGGGAAAACTTCAAAGAGGTTTTTCCCTATGGATGTTCCGAAGGCTTATTTGCTAATGGAAAATTGTCTTATGTTGTTATACGTTCTGGAGCTGTTGCAGTGCAACAATTTCAAGTGATGTTATTGCGGTCGTGGAAATTGTCCCTATTTAGGAGGATTTCTCAATCTTATCACATTCATTTTCATGTTGAGGTAGCATTCAATAATGACAAAGGTTCAAGAAGAAATGACAGGTGAAAGAGGTTTGATTGTAAAAGATATTTCTCAAAATGAAATGCCTAGACATAGGTTTGAACATTCACACAAATTGTTCAAAGATTATATCTATAAGATCCAAATCTTATGAAGAAAATATCCTCAGATTCATATTTTTTAGGCTCGATAAGAATAAAAGGAAGCTACATGAGCTCGAGGAAATTGAGCACCTAGAAGGATGATTTTAGCATTCAAATCTAAACTCGGATTTCTAGGCATAAAATAAACAACCAACAGTTATAAAGAATTTGGTGATAGGAAATCTGGAGGCAAGGCACCTCGTAGGTAACAATTGGTAACTGATAAATCTCTTTTCCAAATTTGATGGCAGCAATCGAGCAACATATTAATGTTGGGAAGAGTCAATGTTTTTTCCATATCCTCTCGAATATAATTCAAACACTAAATAAGAGGCATAGTATTCCAAACAACTCTAGATTCACAATGGTTAATTAAAGGTTGATTCCAAATTTCTAGGAAGATGAAGTGGAAGTCAAAATACATCATTTCCAGACTTCCTGCAGTTAAATTGAATGATTTTCAAAGAGAAGAGGGTTCAGTTTCTGAAGGGCCCGAGAGGGGTTTTCTAGAAGACCTGAGAGAAATTTAGGAGGCAAATTTCTTTGGCTACATGAATGTAATCCTGAGGGCATGATTGTTTTGAAATAATCTCTGCCATTGAGGATATATGAGAGTTAGTTTATCAGTCTGTTCATACATGTTCTTTCTTCTTACTTGAATAAAATGTAGTTTTGAGAATCAAATCTTGTCATTGATTTATAGATCTATGAGCAACAGAGACTTTGCTGTAGCTTTCCTATTTATCATTGTATTATTCAAGTATATTGATTAGTTCATTTGACATAAAGGATCTTTCATTTAATGGACTTTCTGCTTTATGTTTTCTTTCCCATTCTTCTACCTACACAACTTTTTCTAATAAGCAGCTTGAGTGCCTTCTATTTTAAGTTTCTTTGACTCCATTCCCAATGAAATCATCTTGTAGACAATTTGCTGCCTTCTTCTCTCTTGTTATTTTTGTTAATCCACCAACATATAAACAAATTTACACACCCAAGTTCAAATGTTTTTAGGCTCACCTCATTTGCAGTCCGAGGGTGACTTCTAGAGCTAACATAACATATTTTGATCCCCTGGATCAACTAATGGATTAACTCTAGAATGATAATAAAAGGCTAGAGACATTCCCCCAAATCTTCGTTTGATTTTTTGATGCTTATATTGTCACCAATTTATATACTGGATGGAGGGAAAAGGTCAACTGATAAAGGCAGAGGAAAGGTAGGTTCAATTACAAGATCTAACGAAAGACTCGACTCAAAATCTACGAGATCTAGAGAAATACTTGACTCAATGGGAGAGGTGACTATTTCATTTTTTAACGTGCTTGACACATGAAAATAACTATGATCATAGCTCTAGGTTCAATCCCTAGATTTCTATTTCATTTTTTAATGAGCTTGCTACAGAGAGGAAAAATATGCTCGTAACCTCTGTTTCATTTTTTAATGAGATTTCCATAGAGAAGAAAAATTGTTCTCATAGATTCTCCTTGACGATGGCTTCCAATAGGACAATGCTTTGAAAGGGATACATGTCAAGGGACAAATGTCATCCATGTATTCTAGAAGATCTTCAGTAGATGGCATAAAAACACTCCGGAAGGAATACACATCGACAACCTCGATAAGGGTAGGGATATCTGGCTCTAATAGACCCATTGAAGAGATGACCATGTCAACTATTGAATCTAAGTCAGGAGAAGGGAGAAACTCCTTCTCATTCAGAGTTTGATGCATGGGATAGGTCGTTACATAATTTACCTACTACGAGGAAGACATCACTGACATGTATGGATCGTTCAGGGAAGGAATATGGTAGACCATAAAATGAGGGTCAATGTTACTATGTTTCCATTGTGAGGGAAACATATCACTCAAAAGAGAGTGGACAAAAAATATCTCATAACATAGACATAGTCTCGCTCGAGGAGAAGGTTAAAATCCAAGGGGTCATGAACTACCATCACATCGACGTAGACCGTTTTTCCTCCCAAAGTAATTGGAAAATGAGGAAGGATCCCTAAAGGTTGACTAATGCTCCTGTCAAAGGTCAACATATTCTGAGTCACGGGCGCAAGCTGCGGGGAACCAAAATATTTCCAAGCATCTATGGATAAGATGCCAACAAAAGCACCTTCGTCTATTATAGTGTTAGGAATATTCCTATCAAAAACCTGCACGATGATTTGGAAAGGCATGTAATAAGGAATACATGTTTATGTTAAATGATTCCAATCAATAGAAATCATTTTAGTGCTTGAAGGGGGTGCCATCAGGATGGGAGGAGTGCCCCCTTGTCCAGGTGAATCAACATTAACGAGGTAGACCTGAGTTACATCCTTGCTCTTTGAATGAGGAGTGGGATTGACCAATGATAAACTCAGAGTGACCACTTGGGAAACACTCCTTAAGGGAGAAGTGGGATCGATCGATGATGGACTCAGATCGACCACTTTGGGTTCACTCTTTATATGAAGAGTGGGGTTGACCGATGATGAAACCATATCAATTACTTGGGTTACTGGTTCAATTGAGGATGAAACCAAATTTACCACCTAATCAACCAGACTGACCAGGGATGAAACCAAATTGACCATTCCATGAACTAACGATGGGTTGGGTGAGATATTACGATAACCAGTTAGAAGTTGAAGCTTTTCCAAAATATAAGAAGCCTCATCCATATGAGGGAAAATTTGAGAGTGATGATAACCTTCACATAACATACAAGGAAATTTGATGATTCTATTCTTCTTATCAACCTTATCGTGACTAGTTGATGGGGTGTCACCAACATGTCCAGAAGGGGCTGGTGACATGTAAGACCATATTTCTAAGACCTTGGGGAGATCATGGAAATATCTCAGAAAGTGGCCACCCTTACAAAGCCTGCAAGGGAATTTGGGTTTAGGATTGTTCATTTTATACTTGTTGACTTGATCAACACTCTCAGTATGATTAACAATAGTTGGTTGCTCGGATCCAATATGACCTATTGGAGTTGGAGGCTTAGTCTCTTTCTGATTCTTCTTTATCTTCTCCTTTCGTTTCTTCTTCTTCTTATCAACTTGACTACTTGCTTTATAGATTTCACTGGGCAAAGAAGGAGAAAGGGAACGAGACCCGATGAGTGAAGAAGGTGAAAGGTCGATGCGAGGTTGATTTGTGGGTGGTGTTCTTACATTCAAAGTATTAGGTGCATTTGAAGCACTGAGAAAAGTCGAGATCACCGGAGTGGGAAACAACCAAACCGATATCCGGATGGTGAGTCCCAAAAGACTCAGTGTGGCAATAAACAGAGGACCAACATTTCCAAAAGAAGGAAAGGTGAAAGGTTCTCTAGAAAAATGGGTTCCCTTATTGGTACTCCCATGAACTGACACCATTGACACTGACTTGACCTAAGGTTCACTAGTGAAAACAAACATCACATGCTACAAATCTAAGAAGAAAAAAATCAAACAAACCTTCCCACAATGAAACCACTAGTTGGTGATGAAATCCAACATCGCGAGATCAATATAGGAAGGGGTTGTGATAGAGCGGGTGGATCAGTTACATTGGAGACCTTCTTGACAGACTTACGCCTTGGTGCAAGTTCCCACACATTTTTACTCGTGGATTTAGCCTCCATGGATCCTGAGTGAGTTTGACCAACGTATGACCCAGGTACAGTGAATACTTCCCTTCACTATCACCTTATGTATTAAACCTACATATATAGGCCGCTATGATTACCAACTCACAGTCATCCCCGAGAAGGTACAATCGAGAGTTGAGAAGGAACGTATGGGCAGGATAACAAGTCCAAAATTCTTCAAGAGAACTGAAGACAAGTGGAACATGATACTATTGAGAACACCGAATGGATTCAAGATTCACGAAGCTCCGATACCAAATGAAACCAACCGTTTCTCAGGAAGAACCCCCAATATATGATCTTTCCTCTACATATGGTTAAGCCTCAGAAGGGAAATATCCATTGCTCTCCCAAAAACAACCTTGTGTTTAACCCATGTGTGAGAGGGGGATCCCAACTTTTCTTATACAAAAAATTGGATTTATCTCTCCCTAGCACAAGATTCTATGTTTTTATGATGGCTTTGGAAAGTTATCCTCACAAGCTATTCCAAATCCCTACACTTTAAGCTAAAGTAGGTTTTCCACCCGATAATATAAAAGTGTCTGATCAATTTAATAAGCACTTCATTTTAGGGATGTTGTTTACTCAAGGGTGTGAAAGTGGAACTTATTATGTTTTAGACTTGACTCCAAATAATGAAAAATAATGAGATGCAAATCTTTTTCTTCAATGAATCCTTCATACGGGATGGAGAAGAGGTTTAACTCTATTTAACAAAAACACCCAATTCCCAAATGAAATATACTAAATGAAATATACTACACTACCCAAAAGCAAGAACGAAACTATCGTCTTTGTTTGATTCTAATATATAAAGAAATAATATGCAAATCCTTTAACGCTTCATCACTTTTAATCAAAATTAAAGAGTCGAATACAGATACAAAATATATGAAGCAAAAAGGATTTCAAACAAAGAATGCACTCATAGTCTAACAAGAACTGAAATAAACAAGTATGATGACTCACTCAATCAAGGACTCGATATTTGACAAGAATTCAAGGAATACAATAAAGTTCAGAGAAGAATCCACAAAATTATAGGGAGAAAGAAAAATCATTCAACTGTCTTGACAAAACGAGCAACAAGAAATAACATTAAAAGCTAGGTTGTGGTAAGAATAAAGTCTCAAATCATTCAAAGTCCTAAATAATCACTCCATAAATAAGGTAATGGGGGTGCTACCCTATGGGGTATCACTCCCTCAACATGGCCAGGGGGGCACTACCCTTCAAAAATGCCCCCAAAAATGGTCGATTTTTCAAGTAAAAAGTGTGTTTTTGGCCTTGAAATGATGGGTTTATTCCTCCAATATGACTTAGGGATCGTGGAAAATTTTATTTGATGTTTTAAGGGGGTTAAAACAAATATAAAAATGTGTAAAAGTGCATGTGACACTCATTAAGGTGCATATGGAACTTGACGACACTTACCAAGGTACATACGACACTTTACAACATTTGCGACACTTACGGTGAGATGCTTACATGTGCAATTTTGAATTGTAACATGAACTAATACCACATAACACGTGTGATTAATGGGGGTTGACGTGGCATACACTCGTACCATGGTGGTAAAAATGGTAGGTCAACTTGCGGGAAGCATAAATTTCACATATGAGCATCGATTGGGGCGATTTTTGCACCGTTGGAAAGGTATCTTAGTGTATAATAGCATCAAGAGCATGAAACAAATTTATCGACAATGTAACCCTAAAATATTCTATTTAATGCCTCAAAATAACTCCAGAAGGTTCCAGATCCTAATTTTCCAAATTGGTACTTGCCATTACAATGGCCCTGCAGGCCGGTTCCTCTAATTTTTTTCCACCCATAAAGTACCAATATAAATGAAAAATTATATGATGATCCAATACAAATCACGACTCCCCATTTAGGGAGTCTCTTGGTCCCCAAAATATATACTAAATGAGGTGAAGAAAAATTTCCTCTACCTTCTCCATGGAGTACGGTTTTTGTTTTCCTGGAAGTTGTCCTTTCAACCTAATCTACCAAAGGTCAAGCTGCCCTTGTCTTGTAGTTCTATATTTTCTTTCTAGGATTGTTTATTATGCCAAATATGCATGAGAATATGGTTCTAAGTTCTCTATGGTAGGTATTATATTCTCCTCCTCTTGATCCAACATGGAAGGCTCACAATGTTTCAAATTCTCCACATTCACTACTGAGCAAATGTGCATGTATGGGGGTAGAGTGAGTCTGTAGGTTTTATCACCCACCTTCTCCAATACCTTGAAATGGCCATACTGTAGAGCCTTGATACTATTACAAAGACCTTGTAGTCTTTCCTTGTTTATATATAACCAAAATCTATCTCCCACTTTGAATGAATTCTGAGTTCTATGTTGATCATGTATGACCTTATACTTTTCCTCTGATTTCTTCAACGTTTCATGTACTTGAAAATGAATATTCCTAATCCTTTCAATAAATTTCTCTGCTTTCAATGTTTTTCTCATGATTTCTTCCCTCACTACTCCTTTCTTTCCATAAGAAACATCCAAGGGAGAAGGTGAAAAATACCCAAAGAAAGTTTCAAAAGGAGACTTACTGGTAGAAGTATGGACTGAATTGTTATAAAAGTGATGAATATAGCTCATATTAAATTCTTCTGATTGTAACCCCTCAAACGATATACCAATGTCTTGTTGACTAGTTCTATCTTCCCATCTTTTTATGGATGGAATACTGTAGATCTATTCAACTTTGTGTCCATCTTCTCCTAAAGTTTAGTCCAAAGGGAACTAAGAAATTCAATATCCCTGTCTGAGATGATGCTCCTTGGTATCCTAAAGTTCATCCAAACTTGTTCAAATAACATGTATGCTACTTCTTGTCTTATTATGGTATTTTTAAAAGGAATAAGTGCACATATTTTCGAACCTATCAAATACCACAAAAATATAGTCATGTCCCTTCCTCATTGTTGGAAAACAACCTAAAAAATCCATGGACATGATTGCCCAAGGTAAAGTGGGTATAGGTAAGGAGTGGTATAGACCTTGATTTCTATTATTGGGCTTGCTAGTACAACAAAGCATGCATCTTATAATATACTGTGTCACGTATTCTTGCGTCTTGGGCTAGTACACATACCTTTGTAGTTTAACAACTGTATTCCCAACACAAAAATGTCCTACAACCTTGGAGGTCTGAGCCTCTCTAATAAGCTGCAATATTTCACCTTTAGCAACCTATAGCCTATCTATCTTATAGATAAACCCACTATGGAGATGATAATAATCCTTACCGCCACTTTATTATACATGAATTTTTCCTTGTATCTGTTGAAACACCTCTTTAAAGTACTGATCTTGTGTGTATACCTCTTTGTGTGCATCATGGGTAAAATGATACATGTGAATAAGAGTTCCCAAATTTGTAATCTTGGATGTGGGTGGCCTTGAAAGCATGTCTACCAACTTATTAGTTCTTCCCTTATTATACTTGATGACTAGATGAAATTGCCACAAAACCCCACCTACTTGTAATGTTTGGTTTGATGAAGATTTATCTAGGCATATAAACATTGTATTGGTTGGATATCTGTGTGGATAATGGTTTCCTTTCCCATTAGATAATGCCTCGACTTCTTAAAATCTTGAACCATGGCATAAAGTTCCTTATCATAGGTAGGGTAGTTTAAGACTCCCCCATGAAACATTTCAGAATGATAGCATAATGGCTTACCTCCTTGCATACAAATTTTTCCCATAGCATACCCACTTGCATTTGTCTCTACTTAGAAAGTATTCTGCAAGTTTCACTATGAAAGAATTGGTGCCCGACTAATATTTCATTTCAACTAATAACAATTTTTTTGTTAATTCTTTCCCCACTAGAAACTCTTACCATTGGTTATTATGGTGTGGAGTGGTTCAATTACCACTAAAACATATGCTATAAACTTCCTTAGATACTATGATTCCAAAAAAAATCTCCTAACTTCAGTGACATTAGTAGGAATTGGACATTTTTATGATGGCCTCTATCTTTGTGAGATATACCTTGATCTACCCTCGACCAATCACATACCACAAATACACCAATGATTGCTGAGAAAAATCACATTTCTTGAGATCAACTAGTAGCTTGTGCTTTTTCAGAGTCTCTAACACCTGCATAATATTTGAGATGTGCTCCTCCCAGGTAGACCTATAAACCAATGTATCATCCAAATACATTATAACAAATAAATCGAAATATGGGTGGAAAACACTATTAATTAGTCTCATAAATGTAGCTGATGCATTACATAAATCAAATGGAATGACCAACGATTCATACAAACCTTACCTTGTCTCTAAGGAAGTCTTACAGGTGTACTCGTTTTTGACATGTACTTGGTGGTATCTCGATTTGAGATACAACTTGGTGAAGTAATTGGCATGCTACAACCGGTCTAATAAATCATTGAGCATGGGTAGAGGGTACCTATCATTGAGTGTAATATTGTTCAAATTTTTGTAGTTGATACACATTATCCAAGTCCCATCCTTATATGGTACTATGATAATAAGTGACCCACAAGGTGAAGTGATTGGTCGAATTATTCCTTGTTCCAAAAACTACTACAACTATTTCTTCACTTCATCTACTTCCAAAATAGACTTTTTATACAAACCAATACTGGGTAATGGGGAATTAGGTAACAAGTGTATCTCACGCTCCACTTCCCTCTTAGGTGGAATCCCTTTAGGCTCCTGGAACACTCCTTCATATGAATGTAGCTACTACTCCAATTGTTTTTTCTACTTTTTACTACACCCCTATAGGGATTCCTTTACTCTTACTGATTCATCACCTGAATGATTCTATCGCAAGAAAAAAAAAATATACTTCTTACTTGAACTAATCAACTTTTTGGCTTTGGCTTGCTTGTAAATTACCTGCGAGATATTCAATTTTTCTTTATGCACATTGATGATAAAATAATTTCCATCCTTGATCAAGTGGTATTGGTTTTCTCTCCTCATGAATATTTCATCCCTCATATACATGAAGGGTATCCCAAACACTACTCCACATAGGTTAAGGGGTACTACATGTATCTCCACTTCATCAATAAAATCCACACTTACAACAAATCCATTTTACACTGTTTCATGACCTTGCTCTATATCCTTGTTTACTCACCCCAGTGGATATGAGATAGGATGATCATGAAACTCCAACCCAAGATTTATTACCAAATCATCTTCTATGATATTGGATTATGAATTAAAATCAAATAGAGCCTCTACCTTGGTATTCTTTACCTTGATATTGACATGGAATAATTTTATCATCTCCTGCTCTTCCTTGTGATGAATGATACTAAGATTCACCCCCTTTTGCACTGAAGTGTGGGAAATATTGTTATCCACATATGATATGCTCTCTACGTGATTGCTTAAATATGTGGCTAGAAGGTTCTGTTGGACATATTTTCATTGATGTCAACATCCGATGACACACATGAAGCTCAGAAGGGAAAGCACATTGCAGAAACATGATCAGGATCGAAATCCCCACAGGACAAACTAGGACCGTCAGATCTGGGATTTCAAAGAGAAGGACCGTTGGAGGATTGGTCAATGATTAGATCAAGTCATGACCATTGGATACAAAATTTCTATATCAAGGGCAGGGATTGATTGTAGAGCGCGAAGGGATAATTAAACAATGCGTTAATTCCAATCCCGCAATTAGTCGAGACCGTCATATTACAAGAGAAGGACTGTTGGAGGACTAGTAAATGATCAGATCAAATCATGACCATTGGATACACAAGCTCCATATCAAGGGAAGGGATTGATTGCAGAGCATGGAGGGAGAATTAAAATACATGTTATTTCCAATCCCACAATTAGTCTAGATCGTCATATCTCATCGATTCAAATATTGACGACTATGGTTGATCCATCAACGATCGCACAAATTCAAATTGCAGAGTTTGAGAAATGGGATAAACCATGCACAAGTTATGGTTTCACAATCCACACCGACCACCCACCAATAGATATATAGTTGGCATCATTTCCACTACCAACGAGCAGTTTCCATTGTGAAACTCGACGATAGTTTTAAACGTAGTGCTAGTTGGGACCCCTCAATAATCCATGATCATTGATATGCTCTGAGAGCATTCCCAACCATCAGATCAATATAAGTAGAAGGATAGGATAATAAAAGATGAAGTTCAAAGCCCCGAAGTCCCGAAGTGAATGAGGACCATCGGATCTGGACAATACATGATGTTCGTTGGATCATAATAGTGGTCAACTTCGGTGCTGACCACTTCGGTGAAAAAATGATTCATAACATATGAGTTCACTTGAAGGCTGAATTTCCAAAGTCACTCTCAGCCATCGATCTGAGATACATTTTCGGAGTTAGGACAACCATTATATCCAGGAGAATAGCATATGCGACATGAGGAGATCCATGTAAGCAAGACTACGTCAGCAAGGACCTGTTGCACAATTAGATGATGACAAGTGTCAAAGTGCAGTTGGAATTTTAGGTATGCGTAAGTCATGAATCTAAGTGACATGTGGTAGCCACTTAGTCAGTGCCATGTCAATAAGTGACATCAACAAGTTACGTCACTCCAGGAATTTCACCACCAGCAAATACCCGAAGTCCCGAAGTTCCGAAATGAATGAGAACCATTCATCGTGCAAATAAAATCCAATCGTACGATCTACTTCGACGAAATGAACTCCAGAAGATTGAAGGATTGTGAATGAGAAATCACTTGAAGCGCTGAAGGCCGAAGTCAACGGTAACCATTGATATACTTCATGAGCGTTCTCAACCGATGATCAAGCATAGTGGAAGGATAGCGTAAGTGGAGGTGTTAACCGAAATCAAGTGGTCACCACCGCTTTATGACTTATTCGATAGGTAATCACTCCAGAGGAATTGCTACTCCAGAATTCAGGAGCCATGAATAGCTGAAGTTCTGAAGTAAATGAGAACTGTCCATCTCATCATGAAATTAAAATGTGATCGTTGATTTTGATAAGTGATCAAGAACTCAGTTGGCTTAGCGTTTGGTCACCACCTACGGTCGTATGGAATAAATAAACAAAGGGTGAAAGAAGAGGAAACACTTAAATTAATAAGCCCGTGGTTCTGCGCCTATGGTCACATGTAAATGGTTTGAAGGAAGCACCTCTACAAAATTTGATTTCTGCAATATTTGCAGAGACATGAAATTAAGTTAGATTAAATCGATCACTACCTATGATCGATTAATGAAAATAATTTTCATTAAATTGAAAAGGCTTCTCGATAATATTTGAATAAAGAAAAAAACCGAGATTATTGTTAATGAAGAGGTGAGATGGTCCAAAACAAAGGGACATAATGTTTCATAGATCACACCAGTTGGAAGAGTATATAAACAAGAAAGAGAGGTGAGAAGAAAGTTTCTCTATAGTCCATATCAGAAGATCAAAAGCATAAGCATATTCCAAGAAGGAAAACTAAAGAAACTAATGCAGTGAGGGTGGAAGGGAGGAGCATGGAAGGATTCATATCCTCACTAAGAAAATTGTAAAAGATAAGGAAGTTGGAGCTTCCTAGGATTGGTTCCCTGAATACAAGGGAGTTGGTGATTCCTAGGGTTGGTGCCCTAAAGAAGGGGATCTGTGTCTCCTAGAGTTGGCGCTCTAAATAGGATTGATGTCCTTCACTATTCTTTATAAAACCTTGTAATTGATGTTAAATATATTTATATAATTGATTTTGCATACAATTCATTGTTGATTTATTGTGGTGATCAATAAAATAACTCTTAATTGTTAAGAAGGGGTAATACTGATTCACCCCCCCTCTCATTATTCCAACAATTGGTATTGGTTTAATTATTTGATCTATACTTTTAACATGATTGACCCAGGTTTGGGTCTACTGGGGATCCAACAAAGCCTCTAAAACTATCGACCCTCCTGGTAAACTATAAGGCAACACAATGCACAGAGTACACTGCGCGGTCTCATCCGAGGTAGTCTTAATGGGTGACTGCAATACTCAGGTGTTTGCAGTCTAGGACTGAATGGAGATTTGTAAAGTGTGCATTGAGAGTTCTATTTAACTTATTAAAGAAATATACTATCATTCCCAATTATGCATGCGATGTAATCAAACTCATTAGC
Organism: Picea sitchensis; assembly: GCA_010110895.2. Lineage (NCBI taxonomy): Eukaryota > Viridiplantae > Streptophyta > Pinopsida > Pinales > Pinaceae > Picea > Picea sitchensis. The sequence goes on along the minus strand of SNQJ01S0009188.1, from coordinate 49,117 downwards.
TCATTCATTCATAATGCTAACATCTACTCATAAACAATAAAAGAGACACACACATTCAATCACATAACACAGGTTTTACCATGGTTCAACCCCCTTGGGCTACATCCACAAAGATTTGGCTCTCAAGCTCTTCTATTATGGTAGTTCCAAAATTACAACGTCGCGTGCTTTACAACTTGTTCTCAGTTGGGTTGAGATCTATTATGAGGTAGACTAGATCACACCAGGGTCCTCAACCTATGATATAACCCTCAAGATCTACCTTTCTGACCCTCTACAACTCAACATATTACAAAATTGGGTCGTAGGACAAAGTCTTACAAAATAGTTACTCCTTCTCATTCGAGTAATGCTCTATCAAAACATGACTCTCCCTAAAAAACCCTCCATACTGAACCACTTTCCCAAAGCATTCCTTATTCATGGAAAACTACTCCCTTTTTGTGTCCTCCTAGGTGTCTATATATATATGTTTTGTCTCATCAGCCATTACAATGTATTGCAAAAACTCTGACCCTAACGTGGTTAGGTCTTCCATGGATGTGTGCATGCTTCTCTTCCTTCCAGCTATTGCTTTCCTCATGTATTCCTTTCTTCCCAAAATAACCTTTCTTTTTGATTTGGCCTACTTCCAACAGGCCCCCAACACTGACATGTGGCTCGTACTAAGCCACCTAACCCCTATGTGCTTCGTCGATCTCCCTTGTGATCACTTGGAACTTCTCCATGAGCTCCGTTTCCTACGTTTGGGCTTGCACGATCTTCTCCTTGAGTGCGTCCAATATCTACCCTACAATGTTGTCATTGACCATCCTTGCACATTCTGCCTGGGTTTGTTCCATATATATTTTTGCTTCCTCTGATTGTGCAATGACCTCTGCTGCTCGCTCCTAGAGTGGTTCCATTTGATCTTGATGCTTATTTTTCTGTGTTTGCGTAGCTATGAGTTTTGCCTGCAGTTTGTTCATGTCATGTGCTCCTTTGACACGCTCTGTGATCAACATTGTCTTTTGCCTCTGCTTGAGGTACTAGATAGCTGAACTTATCCTTTCTCCTTCCTTGTCCCATTGCTGGACCTGCTGATCCTCTTCCAACTTCTTCTAGAGCTGTGCTTCTTTCTCAAACAAGTCGGCCGCCACCTGGACTTGTTGTTCTATCTCTTTTATCTAGTCTGTTGCCTCCAGTTTCCTTTGATCCTTCACCACTGGTGGAGTGGTAGGTGTGAACTGCTTCCGGATATGCTCGATCTCCTTTTGGTATTGATCGATTGTCTGCACAATCTGATCAATCATCTCTATCACTGTGAGTTTGAAAATCTACACATTCTTTGGGATTTTCTCGTAGGATATGACCACTTTCTTCTCCATCCCATTCGCGCAGTCCTTCTCTTCTTTGGTCTCGAGCTTATCCTGCTTGAGTATCAATTCCATCTCATCTCGGTTGTCCTTTGTCTGCTACAATTCCACTGTCTCTGTGCATGCACGAGACTGTACCTCCTGTGTAATGTTGACTTGTAGTTTATACAGTGCCTTGGTTGGTATCTGCGTCAATACCAACTGTAGTTGATCTAATTCCTTTAGGGGTGTCTTCCCCATGATTTCGTCCATGCGCAACATGATGGGTGTGACATGAAATGTTGAGATCAAATGTGCTATCTGTTAATGTTTTATGCTGATATTATAGTTCTTTTCATTTCATAAGATAAGAGCATAATATGAACAAGATCACTGAGAAATAAACATCCACAATAGACACAACATTTATCCTGGGAAACCCTCTAGGGGAAGAAAACCCAGCAAAA
>SNQJ01S0009188.1:0-27439 GCA_010110895.2 Picea sitchensis | reverse complement strand
ATTTTGATTACTTTAGTATTTTTATTATTTGGAACACATTGCATCCACTTTGCACTTAATTTAAATTTAGTATTTTATCGATTTAAAGTAATTTCTCATTTTCCCTTTACTAATCTTTAAGAAATGTTACTTTGTTGAGGTACATTTAGCACTTAGTCAATATTTTGCCTCCAATTTGTTGGAATTATTGTCATTGATATCAAAGGATTAATGATGTTAATAATGTAATATTATGGCATTACAATACACTCAAAATTTACAATATTGATTTATATAAATAGGTATACAAGTATATTAAAAAATAGGTGCATGTGAAAAAGTAAAAAGTGAAATGGTGGTTTTAAACCCATGGGTTTGGGGTATTTTTCCATGGTATTGGGAATCGATTGTTTAATTAAGGGACATTTACCTTCATGGATGGTTATGAAAAATTATAAAAAGAGAAAGCATTGAGATAAAGTGCGTGTGTGTTTGAAAAATGCATTAGCAAAGATTGAATTGTGAAATTAGTTCCAAGCCATCTTGGAATTTTCGTGACAACTTTTTTTCTAGGACGTTTCAAACCTTAAAATTTGGAAGTGACAGAGGAGATATCTCGGTGTACATGTGATACAAATGTTAGATGTTAGTTTGCTACAATTTTAGAGATGTTCCCTGTGGAATTTATGTTCCCTGAATGCTCCTGAAATTAATTTCAAACATGCCATTTTGGCAGTTTCTCTATAACATATTTCTTGGGATGTTTCATACCTTGAAACTTTTCAGAGAAAGAGGAGATATATCGATGTACATTTGGTACACATTTTGGATGTTTATTTTCTATACTTTCGAAGATATCCCCTATGGAAATTAGATTTCTTGAATGCTCTTGAAATCAGTTTCAAACATATCATCTTGGAACTTTGGTTATAAATTATTTTATGGGATGTTTCAAAACTTTAAATTTAAAGTGATAGAGAGGGAGATTGGTGTACATGTAGTAAAAATTTAGGATGTTGTTTTTCTATAAATTCAGAGATATCACCAGTGGAATTTAGGGTTCCTGAATTCTTTTGAAATTGGTTTCAAACAGGTCATCTTGAAACTTTCACTATAACATATTTTCTGGGATGTTTCAGACCTTAAAAAATTGCATAGAAAATGGTGAGATATTGGTGTACATGTGGTACAAATTTCAGATGTTGGTTCTCTGTACTTTGTGATATATTCTCTATGGAAGTTAGGGTTTCTGGATGGTCTTGAGATCATTTTCAAACAGGTCATCTTGGAATGTTCACTATAAATTCTTTTTTGGGACTCTCCAGGCTATGAAAATTTCAAAGAATAGAGGAGACATACAAAAGTACCTTAGGTAACAATTTTAGAATCAGATTTAAAAAATTGAATACATGGCATGCTGTACAATTTTATTCTTGGGAAGAGGCCCAAAACAACAATCTTTGAGAAAGTTACCATTTGGAAATTTAAATTTTAGTCAGACCTAGTAAAGGTAGAAGTAGTGAGCAGACCTGATGAAAGGAAAAACAATGAGTAGATAGGGTGAAGGTAGAAGTAACAAGCATACCCAATGAAGGAATAAGTAACAAGAATAATTGGTGAAGGCCGATGCAAATCACAAAAAGATATTGGTGTCTCTTACTAAGTTGGTGCTTAGCAGTGGGGATTGGTGTCTATGAATATTCGTAAGATATTGGTATCTCTTGATAAGTTGGTTCTTAGTGATGGAGATTTGTGTCTATGAAGATCTAAAATATATTGGTGTCTATGAAGATCTAAAATATATTGGTGTCTCTTGATAATTTGGTGCTTAGCGGTGGGGATTGATGTCTATGAAGATATATAAGAGTAGGTTGGTGCCTACCAGGATTTGTATCAGTGGGGATTGTTTTCTCTAGTAGGTTGGTTCCTACAAATATTTGTTACAGTAGGTTGGTGCCTACAAATAATTATAAAGAAAGTTTTTGTGGTTTTCTCCTGAAAGCGTTTCCACGTAAATTTTGTGTTCCATGTTCTACAATTAACATGTGATTGTTTTCTTATGGTTTATGAATGTTTGAAAAAACAAAAAAATTTCTTATATTGATTCATCCCCCCCTTTAAGTATAAGTCTGTGCTCAACAATTGGTATCAGGATGGGTTCCTTTGGAAATGGTCTAACCACTGGAAGGTACATCTTTAGAGTACACATGGATGGTCAAGAATGTTTCTCCACAAACAAGGCTCCATTGTTTGACGAAACAAATTATCCCTTCTGGAACAAAAGGACACAAACATATATAATTACCCTTGGTTTTTATATTTGGAAATCAGTCATGTTTGGTTATACAACCCTAACAACTCCACCAACAGATTGGGCCAGGAAGAATCCTAGTGAACATAATTCAAAAGCTATGAATATCATGTTGTGTGACCTATCAAAATCCATGTTTTTCAACATGATGCATTGTGGGTTGATGAAATAAATTTGGAACAAAATTCAAAATATCTATGAAGGTGATGACAAGGTTAATAAGAAAAAGCTCCAAACTCATAGAAGACAATTTGAGAGCCTGGAAATGAAAGACGAAGAAAATGTTGTCGCCTATTGTCTCTGTGTGGATGAAATTGTCAACACCATTAGAGGACTTGGTGAAAAGGTTGAGGATCCGATGGTTGTACAAAAGTTGTTAAGGTCACTCCTCTTAAGATTTGATGCCAAATTTTCCACCATTGAAGAAATGAAGGATATTGATTCATTAACAATGGATGAATTGCACAAGATCCTCATGACAAATGAAATGAGGACAATGAAAGAAAATCCATCAAAGAAAGAAGAAACCATTAAATCCTCAAAGAATAAAAATAACAAAGAGAATGAATCAAGTGATAGATTTGTCAATGAATTATATGCAATGGAAGCCTATTTTGGGAGGAAACTGAAGAAATGGCCGAGAAAATATAAATGTATGCTTCCCTTTAAATGATTTAACTGTGGAAAAGTAGGACATTTTTCTGATAAGTTTCCATATGCAAAGGATGAAAGTAGTGATGATGAAGAAAACCATAATGTAAATAAAGGGAGAAAGCCTCATCAATGTAAAAAGAACCAATATAAGACAAACATGAAAAAAATAATAACTCTTATAAGCAGGAGAAGAATCTCTACTTAAAAAGGGTTAGTGACTTGTTTGAAGAGAGAAGTGAAAGCATTTTCTATAGTGATAGAGAAAAAAATTGTGTTGGCCCTTGACAAAGTTTTGGAGATCCTTGGTCATGTTTGACCTCTTTTGGGACTTCGACAGGCTGGCCAAAGGCAGAGTGCAAGTCGAAGCAAAGATCACGGGATATCGACCCCTTTTTAGGGCAACTTTTGGGATTAGGGTTTATGTAACAGGTATGGGATGTCAACCCATGGGTTTACCCATGTTTAGGCCCATTTTGTAATGTATAAATAGAAATCTAGGCGATGTAGGTAGGCGGTGCTAGGGGCAAGTGAAGGCCAATGTGATAAGTGCTAGAGTCTATCTATGTGATTGCAAAGGCTTTGTGCATACTATGTGTTAATACTTACAGAGATAAATGGAAGTGATTGTAAGAAGGCTTTGTGCTGTTACCTAACTCGGGGAAGGAGGATCTGGCGAGGTGTGCAAATCTCCTGTCCTATGTGGAGTAGGGTTTTTGGGCTCTGTGCTTGTAGAAGATTGACATAAGATAATAAAGAAGAGAAGATTTGGTGGACGTAGACCCACACTAGGGTGAACCACGTATATCCTATGTTATGGTTTCTTTGTGCACTATGGTTGTTATATTATTTATGTGATTAATGCTTAGTGAAATATTGCATGCTTAGATGAATATGATAGCTTAGTGCCTAATGATGTGAATAAGATGTTAGATTTGATCTATCTCTCCATGCTAAGTTCTTGAATGTGTTAGATCTGGTAGAATACTATGCTGCTCTGTAATTAGGGTTTGGATCTGCGATGTGAATAAGGGTTAAATATTGATGAATGTTAACTACTAAGTTCTTTGTTAGAGTATTGTAATCACAGATCCGTGTCCCAGCTAAGATTGTAGACACTAGAGTCCTGCAACCACCCCTGCCTCTACCTTGGGTGAGACTTCATCTGCTTTGTAGGTGTTGCTAAAAGGGCTGGTAGTTAGGGTTTTGTTGGTGCATTGTTGAAGCATTGAACCCTGGGTCTGCCCCTGTGCCAACAAATGGTTCCGTTGCCAGGACCTGAAGCTGTGATTGCTGGGAACTGAAGAAAAGAAAGATCTATGCGTAAATATTTTCTTTAGTGTGCAGTATTGACTTGCAAATCCCTGTGCTGAGGAGAGAAGTCCGATCTAAAGAAAAGAGGTAAGATATTGGATCTTTGTGCTATGTGAAAGGTAATAAAAGTGAATTTTTTTTCTTTCGAAAGTATGGATCTAGGTATGTTTGATAATTTTTTTCCTAATCTGAAAACTAGGGCATAGTTAGAAGAAAGAAGATTTGATTTGAATAGATCTGATAGAAATAATGAAAGGTATGCTATCCCTATGCATAGAAAGAATGTTTGGACTAACAAATGATTGCAAAATCCTAGAAAGAAATTTTTTCAGGTTAGTTACTGTGATCCCAATGCAGAGTACAGGAAGGGTTGGGGATTATTTAAGAGAAAGAGAGGATTAACCATTTGTTACAGTTGCAGAAGACCAGGACATCTTGCAAATGAATGCCTTGATAGAAGACCTAGTTGTCTTTGCTGTAAAGATATGGACCATGAAGTATTGGATTCTCCTAGGATGATTTCCAAAGTTGAAAAGATGAATATGAAACAAGAAAACTATGAGAAAGGCCAAGAAACTAAGGATATGATAGAACCCTAGAAATAATCAGAGGCTGTATTACTATAGATGAAATAAACCTTGAATGACCACATAAATATCAACTTATCAGAGATCTTAAAAGAGAAAGATTACATAGAAACAAGAACATGAGACTTCGACATAGACTGTGTCCTGGATGTGGAAACACAGGTGAATATCATGACAGAAAGAACTTGGGAAATTTTGGGAAAGCCTGATATGGTTCCTTCATTAGGAGGAATATGATTATTTAGAGGAAAGATGATAACCCTATGTGGAAGACTTACCCAAATATCTATGAGTGCTCATGGAACTTCGACAGAAGAAGAATTTGAGATTGTTAAGTTTGTTGAGAACATTGCCCCATTTGCTATGTTGCTAGGAAAACCCTGGATTAAGAAAGATCAGATATGAAGGAAACACGAAGAGGAGGATCTAGAACAGAAAAAGAAATAACTAAGAGACTTCATGGCTAGGAGAATAGCGCACTTACTGGAAGAACAAGAGAACTGGTCAAAGCTACTAAAGACCAAATATATGGAAGTTGAAGTTGAAAGGACACATGAAGACTGGAGATACCTGTCTATACAAGAGACACCTACCCCAGAAAGAGAAGAAGTATTACCCTTGAATCCTATGAAAGACCCTCCATAGTGCAAAGTTATCATTCCAAGAGGAGATAAGATTGATAATGGAAAGAAGAAACCAATGATTCATATCATAGGAAAGAAGGCCATAAATCTCAGTAAGAAGAGAGAAAAGTTAGAGAAATTGCAAGAAGTTCTAGAGAATAATTAGCAGAAGAAAGGTTTCTAGAACTCAAACTTCGTCGGAATATTAGTACAACACATAATGGCACTTCGCCATGATGGAGCAATATAACCGTTGGAGGCATTATGACCGTTAGATCGATGCTCCCAAATGGTTAGGAAAGAAGTTATGGCTTGAAAGTTTTCCATTAGACCGTTGGGACTACGCCATAACAGATGGAATTGCATTGAATAAGGATTTGTGACCCATTGAAAGAAACCATTATGACAATCTCTATTTATCTCGTCGAGTGTTGCACCAAGAACACTTTTTCCAATTGTGATTATCCAAGCCCACAAAGAACTAGTTGATTTCACGCAATGACCATTGAGACCTCGTTATCCATTCTGTTACAGTGAGTATTGATCACTGACCTAAGATATCAGATCTCGAGTGTGCATGTCAGACGAAATTAGTGCAACAGAAAAATCCATCGAAGAGATTCTAATAGACCTCATGGCCGAGAAGGTGATGTCTGTAGGCATCCAAGCCTCATCGACACGAGTAGTGCAAGCCTCCCCGTCGACTACTCGTTGTTAGGTTATGAAAATGGTATAAATATCTTCTTTTTTCCCACATTTCATGATATTATTTTGATTGACTTTTCGGTTATTTAGAAGTAAATATAATAGAAAATAAATAATATACCCTTTAGCATTGATTCTTGGAGATTAGATTACATAGATTCTAAATATGATTGGAATTTTCTAGTTTTATTGTAGGATTGGTTAAATATTGTCGAACCCAAGATAGCAAGGGGAATCTTGAAGATTCACAAGCTATTGGAGGTTGAAGACTTTATGGCGCAAAGCAGTTTTAAAGATAATTGAGTTACTCATTGTAATAGTAAAGCAATCATGTGGATCTATCGATCCTCAGGATAGCTTAATTTACCCAAATTATTGTAACATATAAGGGGTAAATAGATCTTGAAGAAAGGAGAGATTTTTTGCACTCAAGAATAGATAATATAGAATTGCTATGCATTAACAGTTTTTGTAGAAATGTTGTACCAGCTATGAAATCAATAGAAGCCTCGAGCAAATTTTCCATTTTTATATATTGAGTTTTCAATAACAGTGCTTCTAAGGACCGAGGGCCCAGTCTGAAGGAGCTACTGTTCGATCTGTAATTGTATCGGCTCAAATTCTATCTTGTGATTCAATTTTCTTTTATAGTAGTTAACAAACGCATAAGTGTGTTGATGGTTTCATGTCAATTGCAAGAAATAGATATTCCCTGAAGTATTGAATGATTGTTGTTCCAATTCCCATTACTGAGATTCGATGCATGAAGGTTCCTCATAAATTCACATTTACTGTTCCTCATAAGTTCACATTTGTTGTTCCTTTCATAAGTTCACATTTGCTATTCCTTTCATAAGTTTACAATTTCTATTCCTTTCATTAGTTTACATTTGCTATTCCTTTCCACTAGAATATAGCTGTTGTTCCTTTCAATAGAAATATGATTGCCGTCTCTTTTTAGTTAGATTACAGTCTCTGTTCCTTTCCATAGATGGAGTAATTCACCTTTTTCTTTTCAAAAATTTTGATTCATAATGATAGCAATTCCCGCAAGTCTTTATCTAGATTCAATCACTGCTCTTAGAATGAATTCAATAGATTAGATAGTTCCTTTCCTTTTGCATAGATTTAGATTTCAATCCCTAGAATCTTTAATGAATGTTTGAGGAACTTTATTGTTGACAAACTCAGATCTGCTTTCGCTACATGATTTTAGCCTCTATAAGCTATCTGCATAGACTTTGCCGATATTCTTTGAGATAAAAGATGAATCGTCGGGTTGATAAATTAATGTTAAACTAAGTTTGTTTTTAGACATATTTGGAGCTCAACATTTTGGCGCCGTTGCCGGGGAAGAATGTCAAAGGTAGCATAGATTGTGCCTCTAGAGGATGAGGTATTGAAGACGGAAGGTAAGAACCTACGCAGGCAATAAGTAAGATGCTTATACCAACGCCTACCTCCAGCTGATGCATTAAGAGGTTACATAGGTGTTTTTTTTCCTTTTCAATTTTTTTTCCTTTTTGTTGTGTGAAGTGTGTATGACTAAGAAGAAAGATCTTGAAAAACCAAAACCTCCACCAAAAATTACTAAACCCCAGGGCTCGGTGCTCCCTGGAAGAAGTACTTTCATAGACGACATCATATGAAAAGAAGAATCTCAAGCCTTAGTTGGACCTAGAAAATGATCCACCCGAATCCCTCAGGTGGCAGCTTCACCAACTGCAGCCCACACTGAGATTCATAGCAAAACTGAAGGGACTGAGATAAGTTTTAAGATCACATATATTCTACCCCTCAACCCTTTAGGAGAGGGAAAATCTTATAACCTGGAGGAAGGAGAAGGAGAAAATAGTGGGATAACTAAGACAGACCCACCACCCAATCCTGAATCTCCTGCAAAAGAAGAAGGCATACCTGAAGTTCCAGACAGAGGGAGTGCAATTAGATCCCCTAGAAGATCAGATAACCAATCAATTCAAATAAAATATCTGGATCAAGAAATCCCTAAAGATTTATATCATATTTTCAATCAAATGGCACAACCAAATCCACAACGTCCCTAGACTTCCACTTTGGAATATCCGATAGTTGATCCAATTGCCAATGCCCCCATGAAGGCTATTCCCCTACAAAACCTTCCAACCTTTCATGGATCAATCTCAGAAGACCCAGATGCATTCTTATTTGAATTTGATGTCTTATGTAGAGGATATGATTACACCTCTGAACCCTAAAAATCAAAATTGTTCCCCTCCACTTTGAAAGGAGCAGCTCTATGCTGGTTGATGGGATTAGGGGGAGGAACTATAAACTCATGGGATGAAATGAAACAAGCCTTCTTGACAAAATATCAGGATTATTGTAGAACCAGCGACTTAAAAGATGAAATCTTTCAAATGACTGCGAAAGAAAATGAATCATTAGAAGAATATGCAGAGAGATTTCAATATAATTTACAAAGATCACCCTATGGCATGCTACCGGGGGAAGTACTTAAGGCAACTTTGATTAAAGGTATGAAAGATGAATGGGTAGAAACGTTGAATTTAATGGGGAAAGGTGATATTTATCAAGAAACTTATGATGACATTGTCCTATTGTGCATTAGGTGCTCAAGAGGAAGTTCACGAACCAAATCAGGGATACGTACCCCCTTCACCAGAAATAACAACATTACCAGCGGGGGTGTTACTCGAGTTGAAGATGGTAATCTCTTAGAAAACTTTAAAATAGACATTCTGAGCACTCTGACTACACAATTGGATGTGTTGCAGGCCAAACAAAACAAAATAGAAGCAGAACAAACATTAGCCATATTTTTCCACAGGTGCTGAAAGAAACATGGCCCAAGGGATTGCCCTTTGGACGTGGTTCGAGTTTGTGCTATCTGCACCAAGGATCACGACATGGAACAATGCCCATCACTTCCTGGACTGAAAGATGTCTTTAGGGAAGCATAAGAAGAAACATAACCATTATATCTAATGGCTCAGCATCGTCAATGGCAGAATCGACCCCCAAATACATTGTAGGACCCTTTCTCTTTCTTCCCCGGGCAGTATGACCAGCAAGCTCCTGGTAGCACATGGTAGGGTTAGCCGTTTACTAATCAAAACTGACAACCCCAGAAATATCCATCTGCAAATCCCACTTGGAAAAACCAACCCACTGCAATCCTTGCTTGGTAGAATCAACCAACTACAACTTCTACCTGGCCTAACTCACAATATCCCACCTCATCCTGGAAAAAATCTAATAACAACATTTACCCTTCACAGTGGCCCAACATGACTGCCCAAAACCCAAATTGGAATCAAAATTGGCAGTGCCCCATGGGGATAAACAATCAACCCATGGGAATGGCACCTAAAACTTAGCCTACGTTAGAAGCCCCACTTCAATTGTACCAAAATCCACAATCCCAATTGTGCCCTCAACTACCAGCCCAACCTCACCCAAATCCAAATAACAGACCGACTCAGCTCGTCCAGATTATGGAAAATGGAGAAGGAGAGATCAACTCGATAGGGTGCAACGAACTAGGATTAAGGTCGGGACGAATAATCTCCCCTAAAGAAAATGATGTTTTTCAAGGGCAGGAGAAACAACCAACAATAACACCTCTGACTATGGAAATAACAAAAGAAATCAAGTGGGGGGGAGACACAGTCGAATCACAAGATCCAGATAAGGGTGCAACACCCTCCCCTCCGTTCCCCAAAAGATTGATGATATCAAAACTGATCGTATATCCCAACTTCGACCTTGTAGGGGAACTCAAGAATTTATATATCAAGATTCCACTCCTGCAAGCTCTTTAGGACATCCCCATCTACGCAAAAACAATCAAAGAGCTATGTGGGAGAAAACCCTTCAAAAAAATTAAAAATCCATCATCAACAGTCCGCGTGGTAGGAGCCTTGTCTAATCTAATTTTAGGTAGACAAGAACCAGTTAAATATGCATATCCGGGGAATCCCATAGTAACAGTTCAGATCCAGGGATGCTCTTTTCCCAATACACTAGTTGATTTGGGAGCAACCATCAACATCCTGACTATGGAAACTTGCAACACACTGGGTTTTTACTCCTTTGAACCCATAACAATAATGATGCAGTTGGCAGACCGATCGGTAGTTCGAACAATTGGCACATTACATGATATAGCCATCTCTGTCGACTCTTGGGAATATCCGACGGACTTCCTCATCATCAATCTAAAAGGTGGACTTGAAGGGCATCCATTGATACTGGGCAGGCCATGGCTTGCAACAACAGATGCGTACATAGGATGTCGAACATGAAATATGAAAATCACTAGAGGGGGTATCACGAAGCACCTCATTTTATATTCTCCTACTAAACCTAGTCTAACTTTTGTATATCGACAATTTCCACCACCACGATACCCAGAGAGGGATTTACGAGCCCCTCTTATGCAGGAAGAAGCCCTCAAACCTAAAAATCAGTTAGAGGATGACATAATCAGTGGGTTTATCAATAATCCGACCACCATGAGAAACCTGACCTGCCAGATGCTCCAAGCTGTTCTAGACTGTGAAGCACAGGGGGACCTGCTGGAAGATTTAATGGAACAAAAAATTCCAACTATGGCCATTCATAACAACAAACCTGTCGAGATCGCACCCGGGAGGCCTCTAAACATCAATGCCAATTTAGATGAACAACAACAACAAAAGTTAATTCATGTCCTCTCCAAATACCAACAAGATTTTGCATGGGAATATTCTGATATGAAAGGTATTGATCCACAACTCTGTACACACCACATATGTTGAAAAATAAGCCCAACCTATCCGCTATCCATAGAGAAGATTAAATCCTCACCTCAGGGATATTGTTAAAGAATAATTACAAAAACTGTTGGACATAAATTTTATATATCCCATCTCAGATAGTCGATGGGTTTCCCCACTAGTGATCGTCCCAAGGAAAAATGGGAAGTGGCGCATCTATGTCGACTACAGGGAACTTAACAAAGCCACTCAAAAATACCACTTCCCTTTGCCTTTCATTGACCAGGTCCTGGATACTTTGGCAGGAAAGAAATTCTTTTCTTTCCTAAATGGTTTTAGCGGGTACAATCAGATCCAGATCGCCCCAGAAGATCAAGATAAAACCACATTCACATGTCCCTGGGGCACTTTTGCATACAGAGTATTACCATTTGGACTTTGTAACACTCCATCCACCTTCCATAGGGCCATCCTGAGCATATTCAATGATCTGATCAGTGAAGGACTTGAATTCTATATGGATGATTTCACTCCTTATGGCGACGACTTCGATCAAGCACTGAATAACTTGGAGAAAATACTAGAATGATGTATCACGACCAGGTTATGTTTAAGCCACGAAAAGTGTCATATGATGATGACAAAAGGTGTGGTACTAGGGAATTATATCTCTGCAGATGGAATTAGGGTATACCCAACAAAGATAGAGGTAATCCTTAATCTAACCACACCACACACACAAACTAAGGTACGCAGTTTCCTTGGCGCTTCAGGATACTATCGTAGGTTTATGGAAAATTTTGCAAAAACCGCTATACCTTTACATTCTTTGACTGATAATGTAGAATTTTAGTGATCTGACAAGTGTGATGTGGCATTTGCATGACTCAAAAAGTTGATATCAAAAACACCGGTGTTGAGGGGGCCAAATTGGAAAATACCATTCCACATCTCCACCGATGCATTAGATATTTCCATTGGCGCTGTCCTTGGACAGGAGGTGGAGAAGAAACCTTATGCAATTTATTTTATTAGCAAGAATATTAATCCAGCTGAACTTAATTATACAATAGCAGAGAAATAGTTTTTAGCTGTTATACATGCCATCAATAAATTTTGTCATTATATAACAGGCTATTCGGTCATTCTGTATACTGATCATTCTACTATCAGATATATGGCTAATAAACCAATTACTAATGGATGGGTCACTCGATGGTTGTTATTATTATAGGAATTTGATATCACCATCAAAGATCGACCTGGGAGAGAAAACCTTGTCGCAGAATTCCTATCCCGCATACCCAAAACCGATGACTCGTTAACAGCCGAAGACCGATTTCCAGATGAACATCTGTTTTCCGTTACTACAAAGCCACCTTGGTACGCTGACATGGAAAATTACCTGGCAGCAAGAAGATTACCGACACATCTTTCATCGAAAGAAAGAAAGCTGATCGTCTAGCGTAGCGCACGATTTGCCTGGATCAATGGATATCTCTTCCATACAGGAGTTGATCTCCAGATCCACAGATGCATACGAGATGACAAAATCTATGACATATTAAAAGCTGGACATGATGATCCCTGTGGTGGGCACTTTGCAGACCATAGGACTGGACACAAAATTATGCATATGGGATATTATTGGCCCTCAATATTCAGAGATGCAAAGAAATACGTCCAAACCTGCCATAGTTGTCAATGGATGGGAAAACCAGGTCAGGCTGATGAAATTCCTTTGAAAGCACAAGTAGTCGCAGAACCATTTGAGAGATGGGCACTAGACTTCGTTGGCCCCTTCAACCCAAAGTCAAATTAGAAGGCCTATATTCTAGTCCCAACAAACTACATGACTAAATGGGTAGAGGCAGAAGCCTTGCCAAATGCAATAGAAGAAGTAGTCATCAAATTTATTTTCAAATTATTCATATGCTATGGACTACCAAGAGAGGTAATTATTGATGGGGGTTCACAATTTACAGCTCATAGAATCACCACCACCCTGGATAACTATCATATCAAACACAAAATTACTTCTCCGTATCATCCACAAGAAAATGGGTAAGTGGAAAGCACCAACAAAGTCCTGGAGGAAATCCTGACAAAGACTATCTCAACAAACAGACATAATTAGGCTTTTGAGCTCCCAAACACCTTATGGGATTACCGCACAACATGGCGTAATACCACTGGCTACTCTCCTTACCATTTATTTTATGGAAAAGAACCCATCTTCCCAATCAAGTTTGAAATCAAGACTCTAAGGATGGCCCAGGAAATCAAACTGGATCTTACTAAAGCACATAAACAACGCCTTCAACAACTCAACGAATTGGATGAAGCACGCCTGCCAGCTGTAGAGATCACAACCGTTATTCAACAATAGAGATCGACTTGGCACGATAAGCATATAAAGAAAAAAATATTTAAAAAAGGAGATTGGGCGCTCCTCTATGATTCCAGATTTCAGGATTTTCAGGGAAAATTACAGACACGATGGCTACGACCATATGAAATTAGTGAAGTCCATGATAATGGCATAGTTACGTTAAGCACCATCGACGGGTCCAGATATCCATTTTGGGTCAATGGACACCGGATATGACTCTATCATCGGCCACCATCAAAAGAATCTTTCTACCAGGAGGTAAGTAAGGACCCTACCATTTAAATTTTAACTGGCTGGGAAGGTAATCCAACCACCCCAACTCCATAAATATTGAAATCTGCTAACACTGTATATAATTTTGTTTAGTTTTTTTATTTTCGACAATCATTTCAGAAAATCAAAAATAGGGAGGATAACTATGATGAACTCAATTAGCACCCTTTTCTGTTCCAAACTCCTGCTTTGTCTTGTTACCCATACCCTGTCTTCTACAGAGAAATGAATATGCCATGATTTAGCAGTGACAATTGGGCAACTATAATGAAATTTATAACATTAACAAACCATCCATTACTTAATTTTGAAATAAACCAACTCATAAATGAACTTAGTTGATGAGGAATCAACCTTGAATTCAAGCAAAATACATACCAGGTTTCTACAAATTCAGATGGTTTGAATGAAACAATTGCTGTTCCTTTTGCGCGCCTGCTGTTCCTTTGAATGGAACAATTGTTGTTCCTTTTGCGCGCTTGCTGTTCCTTTGAATGTAACAATTGCTGTTCCTTTTGCACTCATGCTGTTCCTTTGAACGAAACAATTGTTGTTCCTTTTGTGTGCCTGCTGTTCCTTTGAACGGAACAATTGCTGTTTATTCTGCGCGCCCACTGTTCCTTTGAACAGAACAATTGCTATTCCTTTTGCACTCTGGAAAAAGAATCTCATCCAAACATCTTCATTTTCAATATTCAGATTGTCTGCATAACTGTAGGCAACAAGGTGCTCTTCATCAATTATGTCTTCTTCTCCCATGAACTTGGGCATATACTTTAAGTAATATCTAGTAGGGAGAGAATTCATTGGCTGAGGTAGGATTAGAAGGGCATATCTTGCAGCCACTATGGAATCCATTCTGTTTCTAGGAGGATTGTCACCTACCATAGGGATGATATGTGGGGAAGAATTAGGAGGGGATGGAGTTCGAACATGGGAGACTGGAACTGAGATTCTTGGAGGAAAGGGGGACAACAAAGGATTTAGAGAAAAGGATACAAGGCTTGAGGGAGTAAAGGCTTCTCTTTGTGCAGTAGCAACAATAATAGGAGGAAGGGTGGTAAAGCCCGGGGTAGGGAAATATTCTGAGGCACTAGGTCTAAACCACGGTACAATTTTGGGGGAGAGAGGAGTGAAAAGGATTTATCCCTCCAATTCCAGGCCAAGAGGGGAAAACTCAACAGGAACACTCCCAAAATTTAAAGTTTGGGAAACTCCAACAGATGGAAAAATAGGAAAATGAGAAGCAGATATTGAAGTTTCTATAGAAGGATCATGAAAATCATTAGAAATACCTGGTTCAACAGTGGAAGTTCCTTCTCGAAGGGCCTTTCTCCTTCTGATAATTTTCTCTGGGTCAATGTTGGGTGTTGCTAAAGGAAAATATGGAGTAGACCTCGTGTGTCTGCCTCTGGAAGCCAAAACTGAAAGAATGGATTCACCAGTGGATTTGCCTCAACGAAGTCACCACAGTGGAGTTCCCAGGTGCACAGTTTCAATCTTTGGATGTACTGAGTTCTGATGCACCTTCAGAACTAGTAAGATTTGTTGTTCAATCCCACGGAAAATATTCAATTTCATCCCTGACAACGACGCCAAAATTTTTAGCACTAGAAGTCAACTTCAGATTGCATTGAAGGTAATCCCAGTACCAATCAGTTTATACAATAAATGTAAATGAGTTTTAGGTTATCAAATGGAGATTAGGACTCAATGATAATAATGTTCTAACTCATAAATCAAGACTAGCATGCACTAGACATTGAGGCCTTGAATCAACTTCAGTCAGTAAGTTGGAGTAAGGGTGAGTAGGAGGAAGATTTAGTGAGAAAGGTGTAGAGCTCCACTATGAACATCAGATTTTCCAGTAGCCTAAGGAGGAAAAGCTTAAACACAAGGTCATCTTGGATTCAAATTTCAAGGAAGCTAAAATAAATCATAATAGTACTATAATCAAACATTTACCATCATACAGTTACAACAATCCATGCGAATCAATAAAACATGAACTCTCTTAGTATTAACGGAAAATAAGATGGAGTAAGAAAGCTAACTTAGATTAATCAATTTGTCTCAAAAAAAAATACATAACCAGAGAACCAATGTTCTTCATAAAAATATTACAAAAGAAGGGATCCTGGCTCAACCATTCGACCTTTACAAAATGTGAAAACCGAGTATATATACTCAGAGAAACTGCTCCCTTCAGAAACTTGCTCTGGTCATTACATTCAATGCTAGGTTTCTTCGCCTTCCTCCACTTGACCGCACTTGCGTTCTTCTGTTAGACATGATTTTGGATCGGTATGGGCTTTGCAGGAAAATCCGTTGACAGAGGGTCCTTGGGTTGACAATATTTTTCCACGGCTGGCCTTTCCATGCTTTCCATTTACGGGGTGAAACACGGTTTCAACTACCTCCCCCCATTTCCATTAATTAACTGCATTGGGATTGGGATGGAGCCTGACACCCATGAATTCTCCAGGAGACATTCGTGACTCCTCCAAGTCAAGCCCAATGTTTCGAAACCACACAGATATTTTGATGAAACCAAAATGAGCACTTTTGGCTCTTGGCACAACTCCTATCCATTGCTCCACGTGACCTCGGGCCATGAACTTACGCATCCCCTATGAAATTTTGGGATTTCGTCTTTCAGGGGTTCTCACTCCACTTGCTTTCAAAAGTCCCGATGCCCGCTTTTGCAAATGGCCCACTTTGATCAACGGTCAGACTTGCTTCAAAATGGATGACCACGATCTTTTCCTCTGACAATACGAAATGCCGGCTATGCAATGAGCACTAGCCCCTTTTTCTAGACCTGCTTCCCATGTGATCACGTGCTGAGACCACGTGGCCAATTCTCGAACGATTCATGATTTATCATTTCGGGGGTATCACACCATGTTCCACTTCTGAAACCCAATCCATGAAATCGTGATACTGCTGATTGAATGGGCACTTATATTTCTTTTGGCCCCACCTTCTATGTGACTCTGGGTTGCGATCTGGGCCTAACTCTTAGTTACGTCACAATTTCGTGCATCACGAATTCATGATGCGCTCCATGCTCAAAACCCTGAGTCATGAAATCGCCATGCTCAGATTGGGTGCCATGCATCTCCTTTGATTGGACAACCTAGATTTACCTTTGATCAAACGGTCCATATCTCCCTTTCAATCAATGACTGTGATCTTTTCACTATTTCGCGTCTCGCGAGTTCCAAAGACTCTGCTCTTTGATCGCTCTGACTCAAAAAATCACGACTATGCTGATCATGCACCACGTTTCCTTCTGATACCAATGACTAATATGGCATTGCGATTTTGCGACTCTCGCTGACACTATTCCTCATGAAACTGTATGGTCCCGATCACCCGATGGCCGTCGATCTGATCAGCTTGAATGATCTTTGCCGTTGAAGGGTGATCTTTCTCACTCACTTGATTTGAATCCATACTAAAAGCTTCAAGTGCTACACTTGGTGATGATGATTGCGACGTGTGAATGGCTACTGGGAAGACTGACAGAGGACTCGGGCAAACAAAAGGATCAACAACAAAGGCAACGAGAGACGCGATTATCTTAGGAAAAACATAAAGACTTAAGGTGGATATTTCTCAAGTGAGACGCTAAAGAAAAAAAGTATATCGAACGAGTGAAGACCAACAACAAAAAAATATAAGCCGAGAGGAGAATTTACAATTGGTCTACAAAAGAGGAAAAACATGCAAAAATTATAGACTTAGGTGGAAAACACAGCTCACAAAGCGTGACAGGTTTATGTGCGAACACAAGGCATAAAACTGCCTTTCAAAAGTTCATGCATAACATTAAGAAAATAAAATATTTTAGAAGGGGTTCTTACCAAATCCTTTCATACCTTGTGCCACATAGGCATGAACATTTTTATACCGATTCTTGGCTGCTAGCATGCTCTTTCTGATTTTTACCTCATCAACAATGCTTTATGGGGACTTTTACAACCCTATCAACAATCTTTCAACCGCAACCTTCTCATGGTCATCCTCTATTTTAGGTTTCCCATCATTGGCAATTGTCTTCCTCAACAGCTCCAATTCCTTTCTATACATAGCATGCATCATTATAGTCACAATTACATCAGTTGTAATATTAAACAAAATGCATGTATTATAACATTCAAATCCATAAAACATATGCAAAATTTTCTAGCATATAGTTATGCACTTCATCACATTATCCTCAAATGTTTTCATGAGTGCAACACACACAGATCTCGATTGTTTCTACAACACTATAACCATCATCACTATGCTATCGAAACCTTTTAGTTTCATCAACGTACCGACTTTCTCATCCCAGAGAAAACATAATTCTCAACAAGAAAGGAATTGAGGGATCTCCCCTTCTTCCAATTAGTTCTACACCGCCTGGGGCTTTTCATCCCAGTTGAGTCATCTCTAAGGCCTCATTGTATTTTCTTAATCATGGCTTCAACCAAGCCTATTTAGTCAAACATAATCATTTATTCATTTAATCATACTCAGGGGGTTTATTTTCCTTTTGCAAGTTGTACTGGTTTCCACAATTGCTGTTTTAATCCTACGACTCTGTTACTCAATTCAGGGTTTTTAGGGTGAGAAAAATGTTCCTCCTTTTCTCCCCCTTTACTTATGCAATCTAATTCTTGTTTTAATATTTCTACTCTTTTATTGAGCAACCTTGGTTAGGCTCATCCTAACTCTTAGGATACATCAACATGCTTTAATAGAAAATCCTTTTGTCCATAATTAATCATGAACCCGTGCGTCCTACATGTTACCATTCAGTTTTCAGAATGGTCAATATTCATTACTAGTCTTCTATTTGTTACATGAATATTGACCATTCTGAAAACCGAATGGTAACATGTAGGACACACGGGTTCATGATTAATTATGGACAAAAGGATTTTCTATTAAAGCATGTTGATGTATATATACAAGCTTGTATCTCACTGCTTAATTCTCAGTAGTCAATAAGGTTGTGACTCTGTTCTCCTGACAGAGTCTTCATACGGTTCCTCCACAGGAAAATCCTTCATCATGCAACTTCCTTATTGCATATCCTTCACTATATGTGATAGCCTCAACCTTGAGTTGGATTTAGCTGGGTACCAAATATTTCATAAGGAATATAAACATGCATATTTGTCATGCATCCAAATTATGTATCCTCACACATTATGGTTTTGTTAACTTACATCCATGATGTGCTGAACCATATGCACAATCATAAGCCTGTGTGTAGCTGCCAAATTTATATTTCACATCCCACCTACATCTCTATTTTAAAATCAGTCAACTCATGATTGTTCACAATCATTCTCATGTGACCCTCAAAGGCAGAATCATTTGCCTCTTATCATGACAACATAACATCCTTGCTCACCCACTCTTTCATCTATTTATACTAGTATTTATTGAGGGAATGGAGCACATTCCCCTTAAGCTATCATTCAAAACAAATATTTAATGACTCTTCAAAATGGAGTCAACCATGCATCCATGGTATTCACTTAATCTTGGCAAGTGCAATTCTTGCCTTACATATCTCTCATCAAGGAAGCCATATTGTGCCTTTAGTATACATTTATCCTTACATCATGCATGTGCACCACTAGCACATTTAATATCTTTCATACCTAATTGGTATTAATATCAATCTTTATGTCAAGAAGCCTCTCAGTGCATTAACCTATGCATTCAAACACATACAAACATAACCAACCATTCATCATGCAATTTAATTGCTTGCACCCTTTCCATGTCATACATGAACATGGACACATCAGACTTCCAGATCCTCCTCCAAGGATATTGATGCCATCCTTATGAAAATCCTCATAGGGACACTCAACACTGAGTTTCCCTCTCAGTTGATAGATTCCAGTCATTCACAAGATATCCACCTGGAAGTTTAATCGACATAGTCATAACTATGTTTCCCTTTCTATGCGGTAACAACTAGAAAGAAAACACTCTTTCCTCAACTTTCATGAAAACATTTCCCACTCATAAATACAGTATGGGAAATTATAACCATGCCCAAGGTGATAAAACAACCAATATAGCTTCCAACTGGTCTTGATCAACAAACCTTTCGATCAAGGAAATCCTTTTCTAGATTCCCTTCACTAGGGTCCAACTATATATATATGGTTACTATCCACCACTGAATGTCAATCTGACCCATTGGGCTTCTAGAAGTGCCCCAACACTTCCTTTACCACATTCATGATCAACATTTATTCAACCATTTCACCTTAATTATAACAATTTAATGTCTAATATCATTTGGACTATTCCCTTAAAGCCCAAATGCAATTTCGAATTATGTTACTTACTAAGTATCCTAGTTTAGAAATCCAGAGTATCATTAGGTCAAGATTAGTCTTAACCATTACACCTAGAATTCTTCCTTCTGTTCAACAACAGTCAAGGATGGAGGCCACTCTCCTCCTCCCAAAAGAATTATGGCAGATTAGTTTCCTATCCACCAAGCAAGGGAGGCTGCTGTGACTTCTCACTCAATCACTCTATATTTCTATAGCTCTGTTTATTAGCTTGATTAGAAAAAACCCTGTCCAACATTTCCTGTACCCAGAAACAAAATTTGTTTCTTAGTTCCCCTCGAAACCTGAGAGATGCACATGATCCCCCTTTTCATAGAATGGTCACCAGACTCATTCCTCTGATTGTGAGGGATTATACAGATATATAAGGTTTAACCCTTCATTAAAGCAGTAATTATTAATGCTACGGATCCCTTCCATCCATCCAAATCCAAATATTTCTATTAGTTCCCATCAACACAATACCACTCCTGTAGGATCGACATGATTCCTTTCTCACAGACTAGAATGATTCAATATCGTTGGGTAAAATCCCAACTGTATTTTAAATCTGCATCCTTCTACTCAAGGAAATTATGCAGATGATTTTCCGTTTGGCAGTAATATTCTCAACATACTCATCCTAGCCTTGGTAACCCAATCTTATGTCTATACAACAACATATACGATTGCGGAGTGAAGTCAACTTCTTTATTTGGAAACATTAGCAACATACAATGCAAATTTCAAAAACATCTATCAATAGTGAAATATATCATTCCTCTCTTCCGTAGAGGTTTACTAAGCTTCTTAGGAATGGGGTAAGATAGGGTGTTACCCCTTCAAGTCCTCCAAAAAATATTTTCATACGAATCGTGCATGATCCCAAGCAGGCCAAGTGTTGTTTCCATGATTTGATACGAATTTGTAACACACTCGACCCCTAAGTGCTCTTTTAAGGGATGGGGTGTTAAAATTTCTTTCTCCTTAAGTAATAAAATCCTCCATTCGGGGTCTCTATCACATTCTGATCATCTAGATATTTCTAACCACGATCTCCATGCTCAAAATTGAGCTCAGAACTAGCATATATACCTCTCCCAAGTTCCTCGGGTGTTCATTGGTCACGGTGGACTCCGACTCTTCAGCCTTCGGGAGTTATCCATCCATGCGACCCCACTTTCTCTGAGGTGGTTATCCTCCGAAATGAAGGATCTGCTAACACATGTCCTCTATTGGAAGATGACTTCGATGAAATCCGACGCTCCGTCCTTCGAGAGTTATTTATCTAACCAACTCCTTTTTTGTCCCAGACTGATTTTTCTTCGAAGTGACAGATCTTCCGCCACGTGTCCTTTTCCAATGGATGGATGGGATGACTTTGAGACTCAGACCTTTAGGATTCCTTGTTCCTTCACACTTTGATTCTCTCAGAGTCAGTTAGCACTGGGCTTACCACAACCTAGATCTGATGATCCAAGGGTATCCACGTAACCCCAGAGATTTATAGCTCGTAACTTCCGCTCAAGGGTTCCTTGGGTCCCGTTGTTAGGCCATCCCTAGAGGGACATCTGCCATCCCAAGTCACATCGATAAGAATACATGACACATGCCTTAGGTCACCAACGCTCCCTTACCTTGCCACGAGGTCTCCATACCTATAAACTTCATCACTCGACACGTAGGCCCCCACGTGCTCTTGACATGATACACATGTCCCTATGATCGAATGGTCAAGAAGGGTCCTGAAGGATCCTTAGATCCATGACCCAGATTACTTCGCGACTCTGGCCTTCGGGGGGGTCTTGACATTAGAACACCCCTATCCTCCCGAAGCAGTCAACGCCAGGCTGATTACATCGTAGATCTGATGGTCGAGATATCTCCTGGGAATCCTCAGATTCTACGACCCAAATTAACTTCGAGACTTTAGGACTTCGGGAGATTTTCCTCTTGTATGACAAATATACCCAATTCACCGGATCCGCAAAGTCTAAAGGGATCGAAGGATTAAGATCCGCATCCCTTTTCCAGATCCGATGATCATGAAGAGATTCGACTCCTCCTGATCTAATATCATCCATTTGTGTTCCAAACAAAAGGATCTTCCCTTTCGAGAATTGAATCTCGCTATCCTTCCTGAGCTTCGTCAACTCTAAAATACTTAGGCACTTTGCACTATTTATCCTGAACTTAACACTTGGAGGGGTTCTTCCACACACCCCTTGCGCTCATTCATCAACTCTAGAAATTAAGAGGTTCTCATTATCTGCCTACCCTGCAAAGAGCCTGTGTATACATGCACTACCTCTTCTGAGCTTAAAATTCTCCTTCCTCTATGAGACTCATAATGACTAGGAGTGTCAACATGCACATGTGAAACTATGCCCAAGGTCAACAAACTCACAGTTCATTTATTTTAACTTGAGCCACCACAGGGCTCATGCATTTACGTGTACAAGCCAAATAATTCCTTGCCTAAATATGAGATCAGGCAGAATTAAAGGGATAAATTATAACCATTAAGCAAACATGCACATCCTTGAAACATTCATAGGATATCCAACTTTAATCTATAGTTATAGTTCAATTACACATGATATAAGAATACTTATCTATTACAGGTTGCCGCCAACTAACTGACTGTGGGTGTTTTCCTTTCCACCCAACCATAGGCTCAGAGGCATTCATTTTTAGCGCTCTGGCCACCCCCGTGCCAAGCCATGATATCACCAGGGAATTTATGCCAATTCTCAACTATCCTTTCTCTTTCACATCTTCTGCGAGGTTTATCATATGCTTCCTCAACATCAAACTCATAACCTTCTTCTCAGGTCCCATTCTCTGTATACTCTCATATATTTCTCCCTTTGTCATGGCCTCGACGAGGTTTATCATATGCCCCCTCAACATTAAGCTCTTGAATTTTTGTTCGTTCTCAACTAGAGAGTTTCTCACATTCTCCACTCTTCCCTTTATTCCCTTACGTGTCTTGTATGCACATCCTTCCTTGAGAACGTTATCCTTCCTATCCGGTTCCTTCTGTCAGAAGGAAACTCGGGTCATTCTAGGTCTGTAGGACCCTGTGGTACTTCGGGTTGTCATTCCGCAACTAGACCATGCTTCCATTCATGGGGTTGGTTGATGGTTCAACCACCGATCCTTTCTTCATTAAATGATTCCTCCTTGGGAAATTTGGGGCATTTGATATAATGAACCCTCTCTTTTAGTTTTCACATTCTTTCCTCTAGTGATATCATGGCCAATACTTTCAAGGCTTCACCCCCACAGTCAGTTGTTTGTCTATTCAAACAATAATACATTTACACTATTCCCATGCCATAAAATGGTGATTATGATTAATGATTAATTACAAGCTAGGGGAAACATGGGTGTTACAATATCAATGCTCAATTTATGAAAAGAACTCTAAGTAATTTGAAAATCCTTCATGATAATGTTTGAATAATAATGAAGAAAAACAAACATTATTATTATTAATATAAATAAAGAGGTGCAATGATCCAAACAAAGGGAAACAATCCTTCATAGCTCACACCAGTTGGGAGCCTATATAAGCAAGGATGAATGGTGAAGAATATGTGCCTCTGAAGTCCAGATCAAAAGATCAAAATAGAATCAGAGTCCAATAAGAATAATTGATGATTCTTATGAAGTGATGGTGGAAGGGAGGAGCGCATAAGGATTCATATCCTTTACTAAGTAAGTGTAAATTAAGGGAGTTGGTGCTTCTAGGGGTTGGTTCCCTAAAGATAAGGGAGTTGGTGCTTCTTAGGGTTGGTTCCCTAAGGAAAAGGGAGTTGGTGCCCTAAAGACAAGGGAGTTGGTGCTTCCTGGGGTTGGTGCTCTAAAGACAAGGGAATTGGTGCTTCCTAGGGTTTGTTCCTTGAATAAGGGGATTTGTGTCTCTTAGAGTTGGTTCTCTAAAAAGGATTGGCGTTCTTCACTATTCTTCATAAAAGATTTGTAATTGCTATTAACTATATTTATATAATTGATTTTACAAACAAGTCCATTGTTGATCTATTGTAGTAATTAACAAAATATAAAATTAAATTCTAATTGTTGAAAAAGGGTAATACTGATTCACCCCCCCTCTTAGTATTCCAACAATTGGTATTAGAGTGGGTACCTTAAACACAATCTAAAAAAATAGAAGGTAGATCCTGAAGATGGATCAACAAGAGGGAATGTCTAACAACAAATCACCATTTTTCAATGGAGGTGGCTATGTTCTATGGAAAATAATAATGAAAAACTTCATGTTGGCTCTTGGTTTTGATATCTAGTAATCTATTGTAGATGGTTACACTACCAACTACTCCACCCAAATATCCTGCTGGAAAGAAAATATGCAATGACAACTCAAGAGCAGTTAATGCAATTCTAGGAGGGTTGACAAATTATATATGTGTGAAGGTTATGCATTGTAATTCAACCAAAGAAATCTAGGACAAATTGGAGGTTTTATATGAAGGAGATAGAAAAGTCAGGGAAGCCAAACTACAAACCTATAGAACTCAGTTTGAAAATATGAAAATGAAATAAAAAGAGAACATTGATGAATAGTTTCATAGGGTAGATTAAGTGGTTAATTCAATAAGAGAAACATGAGAATAAATTATAGATAAACCTATTGTGAAAAATATACTAAGGTCATTACCTATTAGATATTATGCCAAGATTTCTACAATTGAAGATATGCCTGATCTTGACACACTCACAGTTGATCAACTTTATCCAATTTTTGCAACATATGAAATGAGAACAGGGAATAATAAATCATCAAAAATATAAATAGCCTTTAAATCATCTAAAACAAAGATGAGCCAGGAGAAAATGACCAATGATGAGTTATCAAATATATCTGATGAGGATATTGCCAACTTCATAAAGAAACTGAAGAAAGGGACATGGAAATACAAATGAAAGATTGCTCTAATATGTTTCAATTGTGGCGATATTGGAAACTTTTCCAATAAATGTCCCTTCCTAAGTAAGAGGAAAGTGATGACGAAAGAACCTTCAAAAATCAGAAGAAAATCAAAACTAATAATAAAAATAAGTTCTACAAGAAAAAGAAAACGTTCTTTACCTAAGAAGACAATATCTCATCATAAGAAAATGAAGAAGAAGAACCAGAGCTTCTGTTTATGGTAACAAAAACTCAAGATGATAAACATTCGGAAGATGAAGAAGAAGTGAACTTTAAAGAAGAAATCCTTAGTGTAATTGAAGAACTAAGAAAAAATAAAAAACAAAAAAGGGTACTAAGGGAAGAGATTCTAGAGATTAAAGAAGCTACTAAATCAAGAGAGAGGGAAGTTTCCAAAACCATCAAAGAGTCAGAAAAAACCATCAGTGATTTGAATTCCCAACTCCTGGAAGCTAATAAAATTGAAGAAGTCATTTTACAACAACTTAATGATAAAAAACAAGTATGTGAGAAACTAGAAGCTGAGATTAAGTTGCTAAAAAGTGAAATTGAGAAAGAAAAGAAGGGATCACAATTTGGAAATAGTTCAAAGATCTTGGATGAAATTCTCAGTAGTCAAAGGTCACCAAACAACAATGCTGGTTTGCGATACACCCAAGACTCAACTTCTACATCACAAGGATCTTTCAAGAAACCGATTAGTTATGTAGATGATCTGAAAAACTCGTTAAGAAAAGAAGATATTAAGGCAAAGATGATGCCATTGAAAATTGTTACACATAAACAAAAATCAATACCCCCTACTAGAGTAAAAAAATACAATAAATATACAATCATCAGAAGGAATCCCCCTAAATATCTATTTATTGTATTTTGTTACTCTTGCAATAATTTTGGACATAAGGAAGTACACTGCAAAGCTTATGGACAATACAATCATAGAAATGTCCAAATATATAAGAAAAATAAGTACAATACATAGAAGAGAAACTATAACTCATTTTATCCTTTGCAAATCTTCAATAGTGAATTCCAAAAATGCAATAACTATGGCCATTAAACCAGTGAATGTAAATTGCCAAAATGTGATAAAAGGATAAATATTCCCATTAATAAAAAAATATGGAAGAAAAATAAAATATAGTGCAATGTTTCCTTATATGAAATAAATCAAGGATGTCAGTGGTATATAGACAATGGATGTTCCAAACACATTTCTCAAGTTAAATAAGAAAGGAAAATGAAAAGTAACTTTTGGAGATAACATGTCAGGCAAGATATTGGGAAAAGGCACTGCTAGTTTATGAAATAATAAAACCAAAGAAAAAGATGTACTTCTGGTAGAAAATATAAAACCTAATATCCTAAGTGTAAGTCATACAAGTGATCAGTGTCACATACTTACTTTTGATTCTCAGAAATGCAATATCAGGAATAAGGACACTCGAAAGCTAGTGGCAGTTGCACCAAGAACATCTAGCAATGTGGACATCCTTAATATAGATGAAGAAGAAAAATGTTGTTCAAGCCAAGTAGATGAAATATATCTATGGCATAGAAGGTTGGGACATTTAATATTTGACAACTTGATCAAAGAAAATGAGAAAAAGGCAGTTAGGGACCTGCCAAAAGTGATTAAGCCTTCATATTCTATTTGTAAACATTGTCATATAGGAAAGAAAACAAGAGTTAGGTTCAAAACAAAAGGGAATTCCACAAAAAAACCATTAGAGATTATTCACACAGATCTATGTGGACCAACCAAAACCAAAATTACTTATGGTGAGGAATATTTTATGTTGATTATTGATGATTACACAATATTGACCTGGGTATTCTTTCTAAAATAAAAATCAGAAGCCTTTGATAAATTTACAATATATAAAGCCCTTGTGGAAAATGAAACATATCTCAAAATAAAATGTCTTAGATCAGACAATGGAGGAGAATTCACCTCTGAAGAGTTCATTCAATTCTGTGAAAATCATGGTATCAAAAGACATTTTTAAGCTCACAGGACTCCTCAACAGAATGGAGTGGTAGAAAGAAAAAACAAAATAGTTCAAGAAGCTACAAGAACCATGCTAAATGAAGCCAAGCTTCCAAACAAATTATGGAGAGATGCAATATACACAGTAGTACACATACTTAATAGAGCTCAATTGAGACCCAACCATGACAAAACCCCTTATGAACTATGGTTTGGAAGGCCAACATTTGTAAAACACTTTGGAACTTTTGTAAGTAAATGTTACATAAAGAATGATGGATATAACCTAGGAAAGTTTGATCCAAGACCTGATGAAGGAATATTCTTAGGATATTCATCTAATAAGAAAGCATACAAATGTTATAATCTTAGACTACTAAAGATAGTGGAAAGTGCCAATGTACATATATATGCTCTAAATAAGAGCATATCCCAAGGCATTGATAAAAAATATCAACAAGAAGATGGTGATGTAAAATCTCAATAGGAAGATGATGATGTATAATCTGTTAAGAACCAAATATCAATATAGCATAGAAAA
>SNQJ01S0009187.1:120562-130868 GCA_010110895.2 Picea sitchensis | reverse complement strand
TTATTCTATTTTATTGAAAGGTCTTATTAATATTGACCTTTATTACATCCGAATACATTGATCTACCTATGTGCGGGTTAGGACTTTAACAGAGACATCGACATCTGGAAACCAAGCACAACGCAAGGTAAGCTGCTAGGGGTTGAAACCAAATAACGAAAAGATAAGAGTAGCACACTAAAGTATGATACAATAAAAATACAAGCACTCATGCAAAGATAACCTAGGCATAGTACTTCTTCAAGTAAAGCCCATTTATGGGTTCACTCAAAGGAATACCATCATAGTTGACTAACTCATAGGCTCCTCTCTCCAACACTCGTTTAACGACATAAGGGCCGCGCCACATAGCCTCAAATTTTCCAGCCCCTAGTAAATCACGATCTTGTTCATAAAGAAGAACTAGATCACCTTCGGAGAAGACACATGGTTTAACATGCTTGTCATCTTGGGCTTTCACGCATTTCTTCTGGGTTTCAATTACCAGGGTGGCATCACGACGGGTTTCGTCTAATCGCATTAGATACAATAGATGTTCTTCTTCGGTAGAGGCATTGGGGAGAAGTTCAACGACTAGCTTCAACGACGGTATCTCACATTCAATCGGCAGAACAAATTCAATACCATACACTAGTTGAAAAGGTGTAAATCCCGTGGCAAACTTCACGGATGTCCGATAAGCCCATAATGCTAAAAACAACATCGTGTGCCAACTTGTCTTGTGAATTCCTATTATCCGTCGAAGCATGGTGATAAGAACCTTGTTTATTGCTTCAACTTGGCCATTGGCCTGTGGATAGTAGGGGGTTGAGCTTTCATGTCGAAGACCCAAGTTTTTAGTAAGTTCGGACATCATGAAATTATGAAATGACTACCATGATCGATGACGATAGCTTGTGGGATTTTGAATCATGTGATGATATGATTGAATATGAATAAGGTTGTAGTTCTTCCAATATTATCGAATGTAGGCATCACCTCGACCCATTTCATGAAATAATCCATGGCTACGATGATGTATCCATGCCCTCCGGCCGAGTGAGGGTTACAGATCATGAAATCAATGCCCCATTTCGCGAAAGGTCCAATGGAAACTACAAGGTGTAAAGGAGCGGGATGAGATCTTATCTTGTTGTTGTATGTTTGACAAGCATGGCATTTTTGGACGACAATAATGTAGTCTTTGAATAAAGAAGGCCGAAAATACCCAGCTCATAAGATCTTTTGGGTAGTAGCATACCTAGACATGTGACCACCACATGCTCCAGAATGGCAGTCATTCAAATCTTTCTCAGCTTCATCATAGGTGACACATCGTTGAAAAATGGAGTCAACTCCACGGCAATAAAGAGTGTCGCCGAGGATAATATACTGACGGGCTTGATAGCGTATACGAAAACGATCAGTGCTAGACAAATCGGGCTGAAAAGACTGAGTCTGGAGATAAATAACGATATCTCCATACCAAAGGTCATCGGAACTGATCAAAAAGAGGGATTAATCCGGTAAAGAATCCTCTACTACTTTTTCTGTCTCAATGCAGGGAAGGTCATATATTAGTTCGGCAAACACCAAGGATTTCTTAGACTTAGCATGTTCGAACTCTAAGTCAAACTCCTAGAAAATTACTATCCATTTGGAGTATTTCCCCCCTAGCAATTGGCGTGTAAGAATGTGTTGCATAGGGTTGCAATCAGAAATTACAGTGGTCTTGCGTAATAGGATATAGTGACAGAAACGTTGGACAACTTGAACAACTGCCAAGACCAGTTTTTCAACATGTAAGTATTTGGCTTCGACAATCATGAGACTCCGACTCAAATAATAAATGACATGTTCGTCGTGTAAATCGTCTTCTTGGACTAGAACCATGGCTATGGTAGAGTTCGAAGCAGCGAGATAAAGGAAATAATCTCAACTATAATCGCGTGGGAAAAGTAGTGGGGCACGGGTTAAAATCAGTTTCAAAGCTTCAAAGGCTTTGTTGGCAGTGGTATCCCATACGAACTCATAACCTTTCTTCAGCAGTAGAGTAAATCCGAGTGTTAACTCAGCATAGTTTGGGATAAAACGACGTAAAAAGTTTGCTTTCCCTTGCAAACTTTGAAGTTGGCGGAGTGAGGAAGGAGGAGGGAGATTGAGGATCGCCTCGACCTTCAAAGGGTCTACCCGGATCCCCTGATGTGAAACAATAAAGCCCAGAAGTCGGTCAGACTCCACATAGAAGACACATTTGTGTGGGTTTAAGCGTATACGATAGAATCGACAATGAAGGAAAATGGCTCGGAGGTGTGCCGGATGGTCACTACGATGCATAGAATGGGCTGGTAGGTCATATAGATATGGTTGTACAATGTGCTTAATATCATGAAAAGCGTAAAACATGGCACGTTGAAAAGTCACACCAGCTTTTTTTAAACCAAAGGGTAGCTTCCGGTAGGCAAAGGTGCCCAAGGAAAAATAAAAGCGGTTTTGTGTTGATCCGCGAGCAAGATGTTAATTTGATTATATCCGAAAAAACCGTCCATCAAAGAGAATATTTCACTTTCGGCACAATGGTCGATGATCTGGTCAACGAAGGGGGTGGGAAAGTTGTCTTTAGGACAAGCTTTGTTGATATCCCTATAATCAACACAGACACAGATCGTACCTTGTTTCTTGTTAACCGAAACTAGATTAGATACCCAATCAGTTAAATCCACGGGATAAATAAAGCCAGCTTTAAGAAGTTTTTCAACTTCAAGCTTGATAGCAGCTGCTTTACGAGGGTGGACCGGGCGAAGTCTCTGCCGGACGGGTTTAGCACCCGGGTACATCTTGATTTCGTGTACAACAATATCGGGATCAATACCTGACATCTCTTCATAGCTCCATGCGAAGATGTCACGAAACTCTTGAAAAAGGGACTTATATGTGACAACCTCGTTAGTGGAACATGAAGCTCCAATGTGAACATTTTCGATAACACCAGGTTTAATGGATATGTCGAGGGGGATGGTTGGTGAAATGTTACTCAAGTTCCCTTCATATAACACATCGTGTGTAGACTCGGGAACATAAGAGATGACAACAATGGTTGACAGAGTCGAGATCCGTTGGTAGCTCTCTAAGGTATGCCGCTCTAGGACGAGAATGGAATGATGATGCCCATCATCCCATGGGGCGTCTTCCATGGACATAACCGACATGATCATCTCGTCAGTAGGAAAAATAACATGGAATGGATCATGAGATGAATCACCAAGAGAGGGAGTAGAAGGGTTTGCCGATTGAATGGCTTGATAAGTGGATTCAACTAAACTTAAAGGCATCTGGTCACCATAGCTAAGATAATCACCAGGTGCGGGTACTATCCATGGATCAGAAGACGCGGGGGTTTCGCGGATGGAGGTGGAAATCATGTTGATCAAGGCAACCAAAGGAGGTGGAACATCGGGTGGTGGGATCGAGAACGTACCCATCGAAGTTAATTCTTTTAGTAGACCCACACCGACATTCTCATACCCAGGGGGTGTCTTTGAAATGAAGGGTATGTTACTAGTACGAGCATCAGAGTTAAAGAAGGCCAGTTGGTCTACCGTAACAACTTTCCCCTGGTGGGGAAAACGTACTACACAGAAAAGAGTAGAGACAATTGCACGCATGGAATCAATCCAACTACGACCAAGTAAGAGGTTGTAATCAAGAGGTGCATCAAAGACCTCAACTTCAACATTAATCGATTTTCCTTCTAATGTAATAGGCAACGAGGGGAGTACACCGTAGGGTTGAAAGCCAGAGCCATTGTAGGCTTTGAGCATGCTATGTGATTCGGTTAAGGGAGGAGAGCTAATGGCTTTCCAACAAGCAACAGACATTACGCACGTCGAGGCACCCTCGTCAATAACGATTCTACAAATGTTCTTGTTTGCGACAACAACTTGTATATGGAATGCAAGTTGAGGGGGTAGCCTTGGATTGTGATCTTCCAGGTCAAAAATCATTAAATTCGTATCCGTAGGGTCAATTCCACCAATAACTTTCAACAGTGTCTTCCGTTGAGTGGGACAACTTTGAAGGACTTCGAGAGCTGACATCGCGAAAGGTGCTTGCGCCAGATCTTCTACAATACTGTAGTTCTAAGCAGCACGTGTGTGAGGATTGAAGGCAAACTTTCGAACAACACCCTTTGGGAGAGGGCGAAGAAATGTATCAAGACTCGGTCGTTCAAGATGAAGAGGATCGTTGGGAGGTGAAGTCGAGGGAGACTGTTGAACCAATGGAGGTGGTTTATCATCAACTTTCTCCTTTGAGGAAGAGTAATCTTTGGCCCGAGTGGTAAGTGTAACGTCATTCTTTTTCGAATCACCTGTACACATAAGTACATAAGAAGTAGTGGAGGGAGATGGTTGGTCGTGAATGACCAATTGGGCCTGTTGTTGGGAAGGGAAAGGTTGAGACAAAACGACAGGTGTGGGAGGTTTCGTGGTCCCTTGAAGGAACTTAGTAACCTCAACCTGTCTTGGACAATCTTTCGTGTAGTGATCATCACCACAGATAAGGCAAGGGTATCGGGGTTTGTGCTTATCCTTATCATCAGCAGGTTGTGTTTTGGATTTCTCAGATTGCAGGTTATTTTTATCCTCCTTATTCTTACCCTTCCCTTTTTAGACTTATTTTTTCCGGCAAAGGTAGATTGAACAGAGTTCACCTCAGAGCTTTTGCCTGTGGAAGGAGTAGGAGATGGAGCATTTTGAACATTAGAAGCAGTAGACTTGGGATTGGTGGGAGAGGCTTGTGCAGATTGAGGTTGAACATGGAAAGTGTCAATCACACCATCAACCGCATAGAAAGTGCCAATCAAATACCTGCGTGGAGACGAGGAAAAGAAGTTAGCATCTTCAATCATTAATTTTGAAATTCTTTTTGGGGAAAACGCATGCATAATTTTTGGGTTCTTCAACCGCCCCAGGCGAGTTTTTAGTACAGTGCGGGGTTTTCGCAAGTGCACTTGCGGTGGCCCTAGCGCAAGCCTACCAACCCAAAAACTCATCCAAAAACTACTTTTAAACTAAAATAAATGAATTTCAATCCATTGAAAAAGAAGAGGATGTCGAGCTTACCGTGTTGACGGAGACCGTTTGCTGAATGATCGCCTGTGCATCTCGCAATCAACAACCGAAATATGAGGTAAAAACAGGGTTTCTAGACAAGTTTTGAATGAAATGCAAATGAAATAGCAATAAGAGGTCTTACCCCCTTTTTATTTCACTTTTTTCTTTTTCTTATAATATTTTATATTAATTTAATGCATTTTATCATAACCTAATGGTCTAATGGTCGTGTGAGTTTGTTGTTTCTCGCAGATGTGAAGACTAAGGCCCTAGACAATCTCATATGGATGATTTTTTTCATGATTCATTTTTCTGTTTGTTATATACATCAGTACTTTTTAGGGTTTTTCAAAAAAACCTCAAGCCCAGACTTTGTTCGTCCTCGTGCTCAAAAATCGATGAGAACGCAACCGAGTATACTTTTATCATTTTTTCGTACTCGTTATGGGAACACGAAAAGTGAAACCTATGTAGTATCCTTTAAGCTCTTTTCACACTCCATAAAAATGAAAAGATTGCCGAGTGACCTTGTTCTTTTCACGTTCGTAAAAGTATTTGAAGAAAACATTCGATGGGCGATAGTTTTATCACTTTTTCAGTCTCATCTAATTACTTTACGAAAAATGAACTGAGAGAGTTATCTTTAATGTGTTTTTCAAACTCTATAAACATGAAAAACTCTCGAGTTTTCTATCTTTGGACTCATTAAATAAACATCAAAATACCCACATGGGATCAAACCACTCCTTCTTAGGGTTCGTTAAACATACTCCGAGGGACTCGTCCGAAGGATGAGCTTACATCAACAAGCATATGTTACCCTCCTCAAGCTTGTGTAAAAATAAAGAGGTACTCGCTAGAAATGGTGGGGGGAAATTTGGGAAAGAGATATGTCTTTGTATCCGTGTTAGTGGCAGTACTAGTCACTCTTGAACATGACACCCCCTTTCATCATCTGAATTTGGGTTGGGAAATCCATTTGTCTCTCGTCTGGCCCTCTACAAGTCCATATCTTGGGTTGTCTATGAGTCAATGATGCCAAGATCTCTGTCGTGTCATCCATATGTTCAAGAGAAGTCCAAACAAGCCCTCCCTCAACTCGGCCATCTGCAATTGTCAATTCTTACCATCTCAGCCTTCCCTGTGTCAGTTTCAAATCATTTTCATACTTTGATCTACCCTAAATTTGTTACTTATTTCGTGTCACTGATGGGGGATACATCAAGGCCCTCCTGTGACTAGTCTTTTACTGTCGACTTCAACTCATTATCCGGGAACAAGACTTAGAAATCATTCAGTACCTTAAATCCTGCATGCCTCAATGGCAGGTCTCTTCGCTTTCAACAGTGGATTCACATCATTGGTCCCTGATCGAGAGATTTCATCGAGTGTTCGACTTTAGCTCATTTATTCACATTCGTTGGATTGTACTAAGGTACCTTGGGAGTCAATGACGTCAATGGTGATTTCCCTCGTGCTTGTTAACGATTTTCATCAATGACCAGTAATCAAGTGGTTTCTACCATGTTCGACTTCAACACCTGTAATCGCATGGTTAGATTCGTACTTATGGACGACGGGG
The DNA here is from genome assembly GCA_010110895.2 of Picea sitchensis. Lineage (NCBI taxonomy): Eukaryota > Viridiplantae > Streptophyta > Pinopsida > Pinales > Pinaceae > Picea > Picea sitchensis. The sequence continues at coordinate 124,193 of SNQJ01S0009187.1, read as the reverse complement.
TTGAAGACCCTGGATCTCATCATTTTGGTCCAGGTTGCGATGGAGTATTTATGATTTGTATTTGATACACAGATCCACTTTGTATATCTCATGGTTGGGTCTGAATTTAAGCTTTCTTATACATAGATCCACAGTGTATTTCTAGTGGCTATGTAGAATCTTGACGACATGGATCCACGGTGTATGATTGGTGGCCATGGCTTACATTTATGATTTAAATCACTTGTAGTCTGAGCATGGGAATGCCTACCTCAAATATGGTATAATATTGTGTAGATGATTGATTGTTTGCAGGTTCCCGATTGTTGTGCTCCTTGTTCCCGACACACACACGCATTTTACAAAGTATTTCAGTTGTCACCAGTTCCAGTCTCATACTTTGTGGGGCATTATGTTACACATTATTTTGGTCACTTTGATGATGACTCTACAGGCATGTGTTCAGGCTCTCAAAACAATCTTTTACATGAGAAAAATGACTGAGTTCTCCCCCCACAAGGCACGTTTTTAGAATGACGTCGCAGGCTAACAGTGGTACACAGTGCGAAAATCCTTGATTTCCGCAGGCTGCTTTATACCTGGCTCACGAGATTTTCACATGCTGCTATATAGGCAGGGTGCGATGACGTTTGAAGCTAAGGAAAGGAAGAGGTTTCATGAAGTTTCTAGAAGGAGAATCTTCTAGAATTTGAGGTGGCGTCAATATGGTTGTGGTCTTACTGGTTTCTCTGATTCGGTGGGATCATCCTCATCATTGTAACCACTTCACCTTCTCCTATATAATGATGGGTTTCTCATGGAAAAGGTTAAGCAAGATTGAGCAAAGAATTGTTGAGAGTATAGGCTGAAGACTATGTGAAGGATCCTATTACAACTGATGCTTGAGGCCTCCATTTGTCCATCAAGCTTTTGTGGACCATCTCCATACAAATTATGAGCAAGTGTATGTGTGTGTTGGAACAAAGGACCACCGAGAGGGAACTTGCGACATCAAGGCAATTTGGTTGTATCTTCCACTTTTACTTAATATGATATGGTGACATGTTTCTTTCCCATAAAATCATTAGTGTTTTATTACATGACTCCTTGATCACATGTTTAGGTTTCCATTGAATCTGCATTGTTGCTTTCACTTTGGTTGGTTTGTGTCATTGCAGATCTGATCTCACAAGAGCATTGGAGCAAAGTAGGGACAAAATAAATATAAGGAAGCGATATCTAAAGGTATGTCATCTATTCCTTCTTTGGTAGTAGATTCAATGGTAGCAACTTAGGGAAAGCGTCATGTCCTGTCTTGTTTTGTTCTAGATCCAGGTGGATCTAGGGAGATTAGTTTATGTATACATTCACCGATTTATCCAATAACAAAATTTTGGAGGCTACCCAGTGGAGTCGCCAATTTTTTTATTGGATAAATCAGAGAATGCAGACATAAACTAATCTCCCTAGATCCACCTGGATCTAGAACAAAACAAGACAGGACATGACGCTTTCCCTAAGTTGCTACCATTGAATCTACTACCAAAGAAGGAATAGATGACATACCTTTAGATATCGCTTCCTTATATCTCTTTTGTCCCTACTTCGCTCCAGTGCTCTTGTGAGATCAAATCTGCAATGACACAAACCAACCAAATTGAAAGCAATAATGCAGATTCAATGGAAACCTAAACATGTGATCAAGGAGTCATGTAATAAAACACTAATGATTTTATGGGAAAGAAACATGTCACCGTATCATATTAAGTAAAAGTGGAAGATACAACCAAATTGCCTTAATGTCGCAAGTTCTCTTTGGGTTGTCCTTTGTTCCAACACACACATACACTTACTCAGAATTTGTATGAAGATGGTCCATAAAAGCTTGATGGATAAGTGGAGGCCTCAAGCATCAGTTGTAATAGGATCCTTCGCCCAGTCTTCAGCTTATTCTCTCAGCAATTCTTTGCTCAATCTTGCTTAACCTTTTCCATGAGAAACCCATCATTATATAGGAGAAGGTGAAGTGGTTACAAGGATGAGGACGATCCCACCAAATCAGAGAAACTAGTAAGACCACAACCATACAGATGCCACCTCACATTCTAGAAGATTATCCTTCTAGAAACTTTGTGAAACCTCTTCCTTTCCTTAACTTCTAACGCCACCGCACCCTGCCTATATAGCAGCATGCGAAAATCCCACGAGCCAGGCATAGAGCAGCCTGTGGAAATCAAGGATTCCACACTGTGTACCACTATTAGCCTGCGACGTCATTCTAAAAATGTGCCTTGTGAGGAAGATCTCAGTCATTTTTCTCATGTAAAAGATTGTTTTGAGAGCCTGAACACATGCCTGTAGAGTCATCGTCAGAGTGACCAAAATAATGTGTAACATCTTGGTCTCAATAAATGATCAAATTGTCCAAATCAGGCATGGGTGTTGCGTTCACCTTCCTAATGAATTTTTACCCAACAACCACATCAAAGTCATCCATGGGAACAACTATGAGACCTATTGTTCCACTCCAATCACCAAGCTTCAAGGCAACTCCATTAGCCATGCCAACCACCTTTGTCAGTTTTGAATTAACTACTTTGAAAGAAGTTTGCATTTACTCAAGTTTCAACCCAAGTTTGATGACCACTTCTTCCTTCATAAAGTTGTGGGTTAATCAATGTTTACTGGGGATGCCACCTTCAACCCACTCACGGTTGCAATCATAAAATAGGTCATGCATGCCTTTGCCTTGCAAATCGTGTCCTTGACCTCCTGTTGTGAACTTGCCCAAACCTGTTATCAAGGCACCCAAAACCTTTAACATTGCCTTTGAAGTCTACTGCACCTAGACTTCTTCCAAGGCTGTTGACTTCACCTTCAAAATCTATTGCACTTGGAATTCTTCCAAGTCTTTCAACTTTTTCTTCAAAGGACAATCTATGGAAAAATGGTTATGTTAACAAAAGAACCAAGCAACATTCTTACCTTTGGACTCAGGAATTTCGACTGCTTCCTTGTTGTGATGTTGTCATCATCTCAGGCATCCTTCCTCGTGAATGATCCCATCTTAGGATGCAACTTTATCATAGTTTGCAACCTCTGAGCCAAACCAAGTTTCCAAGACTCAGACCTCACACTTTGTGTTTCCAAGTCCACGACACCAAGCACCTGTCCCAAGAATCTTTCCTTCACCCAAAGTTTTATTATAACCCTACAATTGTTGCAATTTGGTGTGTCTATTTCAAGATGACTAAAGGGAAAGTCTTTTGTGAACTCCACTTGGTTTGCGTAGTCCTAAAAACACAACAATTTACCGATTTTGTGTGGAACAATTTGTTCAAGCTGCTTGTTAGAATATAGAAGATGGTGTGCTCGTTTTACCATTGACGATACCTTCGTCACCCAACCATAGGCCGAAGCCTCCCTCCGAGCACCTTAACTTTGACTGAGAATTCCTCCGGAAGCAAACCATAGGCTAGATAGCCAAACAAAGAGTAACGCATCAATCCCCAAGGATAGCGCATCATAAAAGACTGATCAGATGTTCCAAACCCTAGCCAAGAGATATTCAAGCCAAAACTGAGATCTTGCTGCTGCTGCAGCTGCACCAGCTCTTCCTCCAAACCTACGCACAAGACTGCAACTGCAGTGC
>SNQJ01S0009187.1:91072-120512 GCA_010110895.2 Picea sitchensis | reverse complement strand
TTATATCTCTTTTGTCCCTACTTCGCTCCAGTGCTCTTGTGAGATCAGATCTGCAATGACACAAACCAACCAAAGTGAAAGCAACAATGCAAATTCAATGGAAACCTAAACATGTGATCAAGGAGTCATGTAATAAAACACTAATGATTTTATGGGAAAGAAACATGTCACTGTATCATATTAAGTAAAAGTGGAAGATACAACCAAATTGCCTTGATGTTGTAAGTTCCCTCTCGATGGTCCTTTGTTCCAACACACACATACACTTGCTCAGAATTTGTATGAAGATGGTCCACAAAAGCTTGATGGATAAATTGAGGCCTCAAGCATCAGTTGTAATAGGATCCTTCACACAGTCTTCAGCCTATACTCTCAGCAATTCTTTGCTCAATCTTGCTTAACCTTTTCCATGAGAAACCCATCATTATATAGGAGAAGGTGAAGTGGTTACAAGGATGAGGATGATCCCACCGAATCAGAGAAACCAGTAAGACCACAACCATACGGACACCACCTCACATTCTAGAAGATTATCCTTCTAGAAACTTCGTGAAACCTCTTCCTTTCCTTAGCTTCAAACGTCATCGCACCCTACCTATATATCAGCATGTGGAAATCTCGCGAGCCAGGCATAGAGAAGCCTGCGAAAATCAAGGATTTTCGCACTGTGTACCACTGTTAGCCTGCAACGTCATTCTAAAAATGTGCCTTGTGGGGGAAGAACTCAGTCATTTTTCTCATGTAAAAGATTGTTTTGAGAGCCTAAACACATGCCCGTAGAGTCATCATCAGAGTGACCAAAATAATGTGTAACAAAATGCCCCCCAAAGTATGAGACTGGAACTGGTGACAGCCAAAATACTTTGTAAAATGCGTGTGTGTGTCGGGAACAAGGAGTGCAACAATCAGGAACCTGCAAACAATCAATCATCTACACAATATTATACCATCTCTGAGGTAGGCATTCCCATGCTCAGACTACAAGTGATTTAAATCATAAATGTAAGTCATGGCCACCAATCATACACCATGGATCCATGTCGTCAGGATTCTACATAGCCACCAAAAATACATTGTGGATCTATGTATAAGAAAGCTTAAATTCAGACACAGCCACGAGACATACAAAGTGGATCTGTGTATCAAATACAAATCATAAATACTCCATCGCAACCTGGACCAAAATGATGAGATCCAGGGTCTTCAACCCCATCATCCGTAAGTACGAATCTAACCATGCGATCACAGGTGTTGAAGTCGAACATGGTAGAAAACACTTGATTACTGGTCATTGATGAAAACCGTTAACAAGCACGAGGGAAATCACCATTGATGTCAATGACTTCCAAGGTACCTTAGTACAATCCAACGAATGTGAATAAATGAGCTGAAGTCGAACACTCAATGAAATCTCTCGATCAGGGACCAATGATGTGAATCCACTGTCGAAAGTGAAGAGACCTGCCATTGAGGTATGCAGGCTCTAAGGTAAAGAATGATTTCTAAGTCTTGTTCCCGGATAATGAGTTGAAGTCGACAGTAAAAGACTCGTCACAGGAGGGCCTTGATGTATCCCCCATCAATGACACGAAATAAGTAACAGATTTAGGGTAGATCAAAGTATGAAAATGATTTGAAATTGACACAGGGAAGGTTGACATGGTAAGAATTGACAATTGCAGATGGTCGACTCGAGGGAGGGCTTGTTTGGACTTCTCTTGAACATATGGATGACATGACAGAGATCTTGGCAGCATTGACTCATAGACAACCCAAGATATGGACTTGTAGAGGGCCAAAAGAGAGACAAATGGATTTCCCAACCCAAATTCAGATGATGAAAGGGGGTGTCATGTTCAAGAGCGACTAGTACTGCCACTAACACGGATACAAAGACATATCTCTTTCCCAAATTCCCCCCCACCATTTCTAGCGAGTGCCTCTTTATTTTTACACAAGCTTGAGGAGGGTAACATATGCTTGTTGATGTAAGCTCATCCTTCAGACGAGTCCCTCGAAGTATGTTTAACGAACCCTAAGAAGGAGTGGTTCGATCCCATGTGGGTATTTCGATGTTTATTTAATGAGTCCAAAGATAGAAAACTCGAGAGTTTTTCATGTTTATAGATTATGAAAAACACATTAAAGATAACTCTCTTAGTTTCTTTTTCGTAAAATAATTCGACGAGACCGAAAAAGTGATAAACTATCGCCCATTGAATGTTTTCTTCAAATACTTTTACGAGCGTGAAAAGAACAAGGTCGCTCGGCAATCTTTTCATTTTTATGGAGTGTGAAAAGAGCTTAAAGGATACTCCATAGGTTTCACTTTTTGTGTTCCCATAACGAGTACGAAAAAATGACAAAAGTATACTCGGTTGCGTTCTCATCGATTTTCGAGCACGGGGATGAACAAAGACTAGGCTCGAGGTTTTTTTGAAAAACCCTAAAAAGTATTGATGTATATAACAAACAGAAAAATGAATCATGAAAAAAATCATCCATACGGGATTGTCGAGGGCCTTAGTCTTCACATCTGCAAGAAACAACAAACTCACACGACCATTAGACCATTAGGTTATGATAAAATGCATTAAAATATTATAAGAAAAAACAAAAAGTGAAATAAAAAGGGGGTAAGACCTCTTATTGCTATTTCATTTGCATTTCATTCAAAACTTGTCTAGAAACCCTGTTTTTACCTCATATTTTGGTTGTCGACTGCGAGAAGCACAGGCGATCATTCAACAAACGGTCTCTGTCAACACGGTAAGTTCGACATCCTCTTCTTTTTCAATGAATTGAAATTCATTTATTTTGGTTTTAAAGTAGTTTTTGGATGAGTTTTTGGGTTGGTAGGCTCGCGTTGGGGCCACTGCAAGTGCACCTGCGAAAACCCCGCACTGTACTAAAAACTCGCTTAGGGTAGCCGAAGAACCCAAAAATTATGCATGCGTTTTCCCAAAAAAGAATTTCAAAATTAATGATTGAAGATGCTAACTTTTTTTCCTCGTCTCCACGCAGGTATTTGATTGGCACTTTCCATGCTCAACCTCAATCTACACAAGCCTCTCCCACCAATCCCAAGTCTACTGCTTCTAATGTTCAAAATGCTCTGTCTCCTACTCCTTCCACAGGCAAAACCTCTGAGGTGAACTCCGTTCAATCTACCCTTGCCAGAAAAAATAAGTCTAAAAAAGGGAAGGGTAAGAATAAGGAGGATAAAAATAACCCGCAATCTGAGAAATCCAAAACACAACCTGTTGATGATAAGGATAAGCACAAACCCCGATACCCTTGCCTTATCTATGGTGATGATCACTACATGAAAGATTGTCCAAGACGGGCTGAGGTTACTAAGTTCCTTCAAGGGACCGCGAAACCTCCCACATCTGTCGTTTTGTCTCAACCTTTCCCTTCCCAAGAATAGGCCCAATTGGTCATTCATGACTAACCATCTCCCTCCACTACTTCTTATGTACTTATGTGTACAGGTGATTCGAAAAAGAATGAAGTTACACTTACCACTCAGGCCAAAGATTACTCTTCCTCAAAGGAGAAAGTTGATGATATACCACCTCCATTAGTTCAACAGTCTCCCTCAACTTCACCTCCCAACGGTCCTCTTCATCTCGAATGATCGAATCTTGATATAGTTCTTCGCCCTCCCCCAAAGGGTGTTGTTCGAAAGTTTGCCTTCAATCCTCACACACGCGCTGCTCATAACTACAGTATTGTAGAAGATCTTGTGCAAGCACCTTCCGCGATGTCAACTCTCGAAGTCCTTCAAAGTTGTCCCACTCAACGGAAGGCACTGTTGAAGGTTATTGGTGGAATTGACCCTACGGATACGAATTTAATAATTTTTGACCTGGAAGATCACATTCTAAGGCTACCCCCTCAACTCGCATTCCATATACAGGTTGTCATCGCAGATAAGAACATTTGTAGAATCGTTATTAATGAGGGTGCCTCGACGTGCGTAATGTCTGTTGCTTGTTGGAAAGCCATTAGCTCTCCTCCCTTAACCGAATCACATAGCACGCTCAAAGCCTTCAATGGCTCTGGCTTTAAACCCTATGGTGTACTCCCCTCGTTGCCTATTACGTTAGAAGGAAAATCAGTCAATGTTGAAGTTGAGGTCTTTGATGCACCTCTTGATTACAACCTCTTACTTGGTTGTAGTTGGATTGATTCCATGCGTGCAGTTGTCTCTACTCTTTTCCGTGTAGTACATTTTCCCCACCAGGGGAAAGTTGTTACGGTAGACCAACTGGCCTTCTTTAACTCTGATGCTCGTACTAGCAACGTACCTTTCATTTCAAAGACACCCCCTGGGTATGAGAATGTCAGTGTGGGTCTACTAAAAGAATCGACTTTGATGGGTATGTTCCCAATCCCACCACCCGATGTTCCACCTTCTATGGTTGCCTCGATCAACATGATTTCCACCTCCATCTGCGAAACCCTCGTGTCTTCTGACCCATGGATAGTACCCGCACCTGGTAATTATCTTCGTTATGGCGCCTAGATTCCTTTAAGTACGTTTGAATCCGCTTACCAAGCCATTCAATCGACAAACCCTTCTACTCCCTCTCTTGGTGATTCATCTCCTGATCCATTCCACATTATTTTTCCTACAAACGAGATGATCATGTCGATTATGTCCATGGAAGACACCCTATGGGATAATGGGCATCATTGTTCCATTCTCTTCCTGGAGAAGCACACCTTAGAGAGCTACCAACGGATCTCGACTCCGTAGACCGTTGTTGTCATCTCTTATGTTCCCGAGTCTACACATGATGTGTTATATGAAGGGAACTTGAGTAACATTTCACCCACCATCCCCTTTGACATATCCATTAAACTTGGTGTTATCGAAAATGTTCACATCGGAGCTTCATGTTCCACTGACGAGGTTGTCACATATAAGTCCCTTTTTCAAGAGTTTTGTGACATCTTCTCATGGAGCTATGAAGAGATGTCGGGTATTGATCCCGATATTGTTGTACACGAAATCAAGACGTACCCGGGCACTAAACCTGTTCGGCAGAGACTTCGCCTGGTCCACCCTCATAAAGCAATTGCTATCAAGCTTGAAGTTGAAAAACTTCTTAAAGCTGGCTTTATTTATCCCATGGCTTTAACTAATTGGGTATCCAATCTAGTTTCGGTTAACAAGAAACAAGGTACGATCTGTGTCTGCGTTGATTATAGGGATATCAACAAAGCTTGTCCTAAAGACAACTTTCCCACCCCCTTCGTTGACCAGATCGTCGACGATTGCGCCAAAAGTGAAATATTCTCTTTGATGGACGATTTTTTCGGATATAATCAAATTAACATATTGCCCGCGGATAAACACAAAACCGCTTTTATTTTTCCTTGGGGAACCTTTGCCTACCGAAAGCTACCCTTCGATTAAAAAAATGCCGGTGTGACTTTTCAATGTCCCATGTCTTACACTTTTCATGATATTAAGGACATTGTACAACCATATCTAGATGACCTACCATCCCATTCTATGCATCGTAGTGACCATCTGGCACACCTCCGAGCCATTTTCCTTCATTGTCGATTCTATCGTATACACTTAAACCCACACAAATGTGTCTTCTGTGTGGAGTTCGACCGACTTCTAGGCTTTATTGTTTCACGTTAGGGGATCCGAGTAGACCCTTTGAAGGTCGAGGCGATCCTCGATCTCCCTCTTCCTTCCTCGCTCCGCCAACTTCAAAGTTTGCAAGGGAAGGCAAACTTTTTATGTTGTTTTATCCCAAACTATGTTGAGTTAACACTCGGATTTACTCTACTGTTGAAGAAAGGTTATGAGTTCGTATGGGATACCACTGCCAACAAAGCTTTTGAAGCTTTGAAACTAATTTTAACCTGTGCCCCACTACTTTTCCCACCCGATTATAGTTGAGATTATTTCCTTTATCTCGCTGCTTCGGACTCTACCATAGCCCTAGTTCTAATCCAAGAAGACGATTTACACGACGAACATGTCATTTATTATTTGAGTCGGAGTCTCACGATATTCGAAGCCAAATACTTACATGTTGAAAAACTGGTCTTGGCAGCTGTTCAAGCTGTCCAACGTTTCCATCACTATATCCTATTACGCAAGACCACTGTAATTTCTGATTGCAACCCTATGCAACACATTCTTACACGCCAATTGCTAGGGGGGAAATACTCCAAATGGATAGTAATTCTCTAGGAGTTTGACTTAGAGTTCGAATGCGCTAAGTCTAAGAAATCCTTGGTGTTTACCGAACTAATATGTGACCTTCCCTGCATCGAGACAGAAAAAAGTAGCAGAGGATTCTTTACCGGACGAATCCCTCTTTCTGATCAGTTCCGATGACCTTTGGTATGGAGATATCATCATTTATCTCCAGACTTAGACTTTCTGGCCCGATTTGTCTAGCACTGACCGTCGCCGTATACGCTATCAAGCCCGTTAGTATATTATCCTCGGCGACACTCTTTATCGCCGTGGAGTTGACTCCATTTTTCAACGATGTCTCACCTATGATGAAGCTAAGAAAGCTTTGAATGACTGCCATTCTGGAGCATGTGGTGGTCACATGTATGGGTATGCTACTACCCAAAAGATCTTATGAGATGGATATTTTCGACCTTCTTTATTCAAAGACTGCATTATTGCCGTCCAAAAATGCTATGCTTGTCAAACATACAACAACAAGATAAGATCTCATCCCACTCCTTTACATCTTGTAGTTTCCATTGGACCTTTCGCAAAATGGGGCATTGATTTCATGATATGTAACCCTCACTCAGTTGGGGGGCATGGATACATCATTGTAGCCGTGGATTATTTCATGAAATGGGCTAAGGCGATGCCTACTTCTGATAATACCCGAAGAACTGCAACCCTATTCATATTCAATCATATCATCACATGATTCAGAATCCCACAAGCTATCTTCATCGATCATGGTAGTCATTTCATAATTTCATGATGTCCGAACTTACTAAAAAGTTGGGTCTTCGACATGAAAACTCAACCCCCTACTATCCACAGGCCAATGGCCAAGTTGAAGCAATAAACAAGGTTCTTATCACCATGCTTCGATGGATAATAGGAATTCACAAGACAAGTTGGCACACGATGTTGTTTTTAGCATTATGGGCCTATCGGACATCCGTGAAGTCTGCCACGGGATTTACACCTTTTCAACTAGTGTATGGTATCGAAGTTGTTCTGCCGATTGAATGTGAGATATCGTCTTTGAACTTCTCCCCAACACCTCTACAGAAGAAGAACGTCTATTGTATTTAATGCAATTAGACGAAACCTGCCGTGATGCCACCTTGGTAATTGAAACCCAGAAGAAACGCGTGAAAGCCCAATACGACAAGCATGTTAAACCACATGTCTTCTCCGAAGGTGATCTAGTTCTTCTTTATGAACAAGATCGTGATTTACTAGGGGCCAAAAAATTTGAGGCTATGTGGCACGACCCTTATGTCGTTAAATGAGTGTTGGAGAGAGGAGCCTATGAGTTAGTTGACTATGATGGTATTCCTTTGAGTGAACCCATAAATGGGCTTTACTTGAAGAAGTACTATGCCTAGGTTATCTTTGCATGAGTGCTTGTATTTTTATTGTATCATAATTTAGTGTGCTACTCTTATCTTTTCGTTATTTGGTTTCAACCCCTAATGGCTTACCTTGCATTGTGCTTGGTTTTCAGATGTCGGTGTCTCTGCTACCCCACATTGGCTTCGTCGATGGCGCTAGCCGTAGTACTAAAAACTTAGCGTTTGTTGCTTGGGAAATCTATGCACCTACGAATGAGTTAATTAGTCTACACGGTGTTTGCCTCGGTAGTGCAACGAACAACATCGCAGAATATAGCACAGTCACCGAATTATTGACCGATGCCATTACACTTGGGATCTGTCACCTGGTTGTACGGCTTGAATCACAACTAGTAGTACTATAGCTAAGTAATGTCTATGATATCCGAAGTCCTACATTGTTATGGGCATATTTGCGAATTCGCCTCTTGGAGCATTATTTTGATTATATTGAGTATCAACACATTCCTAGATGTCTAAATATGTTAACTGATGCATTAGTTAATTATGTGTTAGACAGACATTTGAGACATTTATAAATCCATTCACACATCACATATTGTATATAAAGCAAAGTAAGTCGGCAGAAGCCTCATGTATATATATAACGATAAAATGTTTTACAAAAAGTGTTTTCCATCCAAAAGACCAAAATATCAAAATATGAAGCCCACAACTTCTACAAAATAGCATCATGGACGCTGCTCACGGTAGCATACTACTGCCTGTGCTACTCTGCGAAGTAATCGACTGAGTGAACTAGACACGCCTATGGTGTGGCACTAATAACACCTCAGGATCTCGTTGATCGAGATATCTGGGATGTCTGCTGTCAAACCCTCTAGATTCTACTCGACCACTTCATAATCGTCAGCATCCCATCCTGCTACTACCGCTGCTTCCCCTCACCTCTGAATGGGGGAAGTTCCCAGAGGTCGATGTGGCCCTACATCTGCATGGTCAAAATGTTTGATTAGTCCTTGGATAGAAAACATATATATATATATAACATATTATATTCTAAAAATTTCACAAAAACAACATAAAAACAAAATGTTTTTCTTACCTAGGTCCCCCCCACTGGAAATCCTCAGGCATAACTAAATCAGGGTCTCCTCGAAATTCCAAGCCGGCATAGGTGTAATAATCTATCATCAATATTTGTGGCCTCAACCAATCAAAGAATGCATCATTGTATTTAATAATGGGGCCCGCTACATGTCGGGCCATGAGATCACACCACCACTTCATTCGCGGATCTCGTGGCGCTGGTATACCCCACTCTACCTGTAGGCGTAAATGAGGGACTCTTTCTAGAAAGAAAGACACCAAAATGGATCCATACCCGAATTGCTTCAGGTCCCTGTTCTTGCTTTTTGTCAACTATGTCTTCATACTACGAAAAAGACCATCACACCAATTAAACACATGAGGTTCTATGCATTCCACGACATACTGAAAAGTAACTTTGGAGGGCCATGTGTGGAGACGCACTTTCTGCCATGCGTGCAATAGTAAAAAGGATGGTCTGGAGAGTTAAATTCCGAACCCCTCTGATGGCTACCTTACCTTTGCATCTCTCGGCCTCGGGTTCATAGTACCGACTGATGTATTCACTCATCGGTAGTCCACCACCTCGACCCCCTGTTAGGGTCACATGTGCTCCACGACGGGATAACCCCGTCAAGAAGTAAATGTCTTCGATGTTCAAAGAAAGAACGTGGACACTGACGTGAAACACCTGCTGGTCTACATCCCACATGTGGACTAGGTATTCCAATAACCTCAGTTGGGCTCTCATGCCCTGGATTTTAAATTTCTTTAACAATCCACATTGTCGAAGAGCATTGATGGTCCTTGGATCGTTTAAGGCCATGAAGTCATCATCCTCGTGTTCCCGTTCTCTCCATTCCAACATTTTGGCAATCGAATACCTGCGTGGAGACAAGGAAAAAAAGTTAGCATCTTCAATCATTAATTTTGAAATTCTTTTTTGGGAAAACACATGCATAATTTTTGGGTTCTTCAACCACTGCAGGCGAGTTTTTAGTACAATGCGGGGTTTCCGTAGGTGAGCCATAGGACACCTGCGGAAATCATTGATTTCCGCAGGTCTTGATACTAGTCACCTGCGGTGGCCCCAGCACGATCCTACCGGCCCAAAAACTACTTTTAAACCAAAATAAATGAATTTCAATCCATTGAAAAAGAAGAGGATGTCAAGCTTACCTTGTTGACGGAAACCGTCTGTTGAATGATCGTTTGTGCTTCTCACAATAGACAACCGAAATATGAGGTAAAAACAGGGTTTCTGGACAAGTTTTGAATGAAATGCAAATGAAATAGCAATAAGAGGTCTTATCCCCTTTTTATTTCACTTTTTGCTTTTTCTTATAATATTTTATATTATTCTAATGCATTTTATCATAACTTAATGGTCTAATGGTCATGTGAGTTTGTTGTTTCTCACAGATGTGAAGACTAAGGCCCTAAACAATCCCATATGGATGATTTTTCATGATTCATTTTTCTGTTTGTTATATACATCAGTACTTTTTAGGGTTTTTCAGAAAAACCTCGAGCCTAGTCTTTGTTCATCCTCGTCCTCGAAAATCGATGAGAACGCAACCGAGTATACTTTTGTTGTTTTTTTGTACTCGTTATGGGAACACAAAAAGCAAAACCTATGGAGTATCCTTTAAGCTCTTTTCACACTCCATAAAAATGAAAAGATTGTCGAGCGACCTTGTTCTTTTCATGCTCGTAAAAGTATTTGAAGAAAACATTTGATGGGCGATAGTTTATCACTTTTTCGGTCTCGTCGAATTACTTTACGAAAAAGGAACTGAGAGAGTTCTCTTTAATGTGTTTTTCATACTCTATAAACATGAAAAACTCTTAAGTTTTCTATCTTTGGACTTGTTAAATAAACATTGAAAGACCCACATGGGATCGAACCACTCCTTCTTAGGGTTCGTTAAACATACTTCGAGGGACTCGTTCGAAGGATGAGCTTACATCAACAAGCATATGTTATCCTCCTCAAGCTTGTGTAAAAATAAAGAGGTACTCGCCAGAAATGGTGAGGGAAAATTTAGGAAAAAGATATGTCTCTGTATCCGTGTTAGTGGCAGTACTAGTCACTCTTGAACATGACACCCGCTTTCATCATTTGAATTTGGGTTGGGAAATCCATTTGTCTCTCGTCTAGCCCTCTACAAGTCCATATCTTGGGTCGTCTATGAGCCAATGTTGTCAAGATCTCTGTCATATCATCCATATGTTCAAGAGAAGTCCAAACAAGCCCTCCCTCAAGTCGGCCATCTGCAATTGTCAATTCTTACAATGTCGGCCTTCCCTGTGTCAGTTTCAAATCATTTTCATACTTTGATCTACCCTAAATTTGTTACTTATTTCGTGTCACTAATGGGGGATACATCAAGGCCCTTCTGTGATGAGTCTTTTCCTGTCGACTTCAACTCATTATCTGGGAACAAGACTTAGAAATCATTTAGTACCTTAGAGCCTGCATGCCTCAATGGCAGGTCTCTTCGCCTTCGACAGTGGATTCACATCATTAGTCGTTGATTGAGATATTTCATTGAGTGTTCAACTTTAGCTCATTTATTCACATTCGTTGGATTGTACTAAGGTACCTTGGGAGTCATTGACATCAATGGTGATTTCCCTCGCGCTTGTTAATGATTTTCATCAATGACCGGTAATCAAGTGGTTTCTACCATGTTCGACTTCAGCACCTGTAATCACATGGTTAGATTCATACTTACGGACGACAGGGTTGAAGACCCTGGATCTCATCATTTTGGTCCAGGTTGCGATGGAGTATTTATGATTTGTATTTGATACACAGATCCACTTTGTATGTCTCGTGGTTGTGTATGAATTTAATCTTTCTAATACATAGATCCACAATGTATTTTTGGTGGCTATGTAGAATCCTTACGACATGGATCCATGGTGTATGATTGGTGGCCATGACTTACATTTATGATTTAAATCACTTGTAGTCTGAGCATTGGAATGCCTACCTCAGAGATGGTATAATATTGTGCAGATGTTTGATTGTTTGTAGGTTCCCGATTGGTGCGCTCCTTGTTCCCGACACACACACGCATTTTACAAAGTATTTTGGCTGTCACCAGTTCTAATCTCATACTTTAGGGGGCATTCGGTTACACATTATTTTGGTCACTCTAATGATGACTCTACAGGCTGAAGACTGTGTGAAGGATCCTATTACACATTATTTTGGTCACTCTAATGATGACTCTACAGGCTGAAGACTGTGTGAAGGATCCTATTACAACTGATGCTTGAGGCCTCCATTTGTCCATCAAGATTTTGTGGAGCATCTTCATACAAATTCTGAGCAAGTGTATGTGTGTGTTGGAACAAAGGACCACTGAGAGGGAACTTGTGACATCAAGGCAATTTAGTTGTATCTTCCACTTTTACTTAATATGATACGGTGACATGTTTCTTTCCCATAAAATCATTAGTGTTTTATTACATGACTTCTTGATCACATGTTTAGGTTTCCATTGAATCTGCATTGTTTCCTTCACTTTGGTTGGTTTGTGTCATTGCATATCTGATCTCACAATAACACTGGAGCGAAGTAGGGACAACAGAGATATAATGAAGCGATATCTAAAGGTATGTCATTTATTCCTTCTTTGGTAGTAGATTCAATGGTAGCAACTTGAGGAAAGCATCATGTCCTGTCTTGTTTTGTTCTAGATCCAGGTGGATCTAGGGAGATTAGTTTATGTCCGCATTCACCGATTTATCCAATAACACAAGACTTGTGTGGCATTCCTACAATCAATAGGAAACAAGAAGTTGTCAACGGGATGATGATTTCCACAACCAATTAAGGAGTTTAGTGACCTTGTAGAGAAGGACTTGGATGCTTTGTACATAATGAAGGATCAACACATGGAACTTCAAGAGGGAGTTATATGTAGCCTTTGGTGGACAGTAGTTTAGTGAAGACATTGGAACAAAAGTTTGCTAGGGTGAAGACCATAGTGTATTTTGAACAGATTGTCGACACAATTATTGGCAATGGCCTTAGGAACCACCTACCATCTTATTTTCATGTATATAATGCCGCAAGATAGATTGTTGCCTGGGAGTAGGTAGTGGAGCACAGGGCACCAGTAAAATGGTGCCAAGATCGATGAAGGGTTGAGTAGAGGAGGAAGTTTGTTTTGTCAAAAGGATGAAACTAGTGAAGGCAACAACCCATGTTGGTCATCTGCTTCTTTACATTATGGTCATTTAGGTGTTTTGTTGTCTAATAAGTGGGACAGTGGGCACAAAGGAACCAATGCATTAGTGCCTTTGGAAACTTGTTAAGTTTTAGGAGGTAGCTTGATAGCTTTGAGGAAGGGGTGGAGACTTTTCCTTTGTTTAGTTGTAACAATTGTGTCCAGAGTAGTGGGTGCTTGCTTAGAAAAGCAAGTTGGTTCAGTTCTAAGTGGACGAATGGAGATAGTGAAGGAGTCGATGGAATAAACATATGTGTTCAACTTGGATGGTTTATACTAGAAAGTAGATCGATTTAACAAGGAATATGCACCCCACCTCCGTGTATCATAACCAAGGAAGAGGCTGAGTGCTCCTTAGGCATATTTGAGCATGATTTTCAAGATGACTTGGAGATATCGAGATCATCAGTAGAAGGTGATGCTAGAATTTATAGGAGCATTCCTCCCTTGAAGCACTTAAGTAGGAGGTATGGAAGTCTTTTGATTGGCTCATCGGGCTTAGGGGACTTTAGACAAATTGTTGGAGCATTGAGGGCACTGGTTGTATAGACCATTTGTCATCCTCTTCTCATTAATAGATTGCCTCAGGGAAGCTTGTGTTATAGCAATATTTTCCTCACCCCATGCAACTTGCTCATAAGTCCTTTTCCATTTCCCTATGCAGACTTGAAGTCCCTTTTGCACTTCCCAAAGCTAAAAAATAATATTTTTCCACATATACACGCCCTAACAGTTATACAACATGCATATACGTAGGTTGCACCATTACAACCCACGTACATCGGGGTTTGTGCCCAAAATTAAAAATTGTGTTGGGTTTCCATGTCACATCACGAGATCCATGATCCTTGACCTTCCACATACTGGAAATGTTTCGACTCGGCCCTTCAGTTCCATTTGAAGGCTATAAATTAGGCCATATCAAAGTTGTGGAAGAAGGAGAGAATTCAACTTTTGAGAGCAAAGATACTCTGGAGAAATTTTCACTTCACATTGAGTCTGCATCCCTTTGTCCTTTAAAGTCTGAACACGCTGTTCAACCCCCAAGCTCTTCCTTCTTTGATGGAGAACCCCACTATCTCTCTTATATGACCTTGCCTTTGGTGGAGGATTGAAGTGGTGGAGGCCCAACTAGAAGGGATTTAGTTTCTCGGTTTTGAGATGTGCCAACATAGAAGTTTGTCACTCATACAATTATGTTGATCATCTTTTAATAGAAATACTCTTTTGTCGTCCAATTGATATCTTGCAAATATTTGAATTATTATTCCAAGGGCGTATTTGTTATTAATGTTAATGAATTATGCTATTGTATGTGCTAACATTATATATTATCACCATATGTTTGTGTATCTTGGTTGTTGAGGACAAGTTGCAGGTATAAATCTTTGAGTCACGTGCTCAACAGTGGTCTTCATCGAATGTCTGGACGAGGTAGGCTCTTTATCTTGTCTTGTTAACATTTTTTCATTTATATAGCATACTTGGGATTAGAGTTGATTTCTGCAGTCATTCCGTCTGTTGTGGTTTACCCCATGCCATAGAGTGATTTTCCTCGTAACAGAATTGGCAACCATACTGTGGATTGAATCTTTTATTTTGGGGTTTGGAGTGTTTTTCTCCTTCGATTGCTCTATGTTAGCCTAAGTTTCCTTATCACCTGATTGCTTGACAACCTGTTTTTACTTTGTATCTGAGTTTCTTGGCTTAACCCTTGACCAGGCAGTCTTTTAATACACATACAAGATTTTTCCCTTGACAGACGCATACATACGCGAGTTTTCCTTAAACAGCCGCGTACATCAACTTTTGAGCTTGTTTGTTGAGTTTGGTGTTTGTTAGGTGAGTTTTGATGGTTGCTTAGTCTTCTTGGGTCTCTATCCTAACTGTTGAGTGCTTGTAGAGTGATAGGAAACCCTTTTACGATTGAATTTTCGGGTGGTTTTTCTTTCTCGTCATCTTTTTCATAAGTTGTCCTTGCATCTTGGTATGAGTGTTTGCTTCTTGGTATCCTACTTGGCTTGTCTATGTTTGCTTGTACTAGGGTCTATATATCAATTTGTTATTCATTCCTTGCATTTTCATTTCCTTATATTGAAAATACAAAAATATACATTTTGCATTTTGCCATTTGCTCTTTGGGTTATTAGTCCTTGCCAAAGGCTTGGGACTATAGCAATGAGTTTGCCTTTGACTCTATATTAGTTTACCGTTGACTTGAAATTTGTGTGCTACATCCAATGTGTAACATAGGAAATCAATATATGTATTTTTTTAAATAATTAAAAAACATATTTTTCTAAAATTTTATTGGCTAATATCTTTGATGTGTTATTGCAGGCTTCACGTCCTTCAATGTATAAAATTTATTACACAATTAATGGATTTGCAAGTTTGACAAGGATGTCGGGTGCATTTATTGACAAGGATGTTGGGTGCATAAATGCAATATTTTTCTAGAAGAGTCAATCATAACATACATAATGCTTTGATTTGTGTTTTTATTTTTATTTTTATGTTTGTGGGGGAAGTTGATCATATTTCCTAAACATAACCCAACTCGTTTATGATTGGGTTGAAGCCTTGTCAGTCAGTAAAAGTAAAATCAGGGGGTCGGGTCAATGTTGCGTTTATGATTGGGTTGAAGCCTTGTCGGTCAGTAAAAGTAAAAGCAGGGGGTCGGGTCAATGTTGTGTTTATGATTGGGTTGAAGCCTTTTCGGTCAGTAAAAGTAAAAGTAGGGTTCGGGTCAATGTTGCCGGCATGGACGAATATTTATTAATTATTTATGTAATAAATTTCACGAGATATCATCTTTGAAAATGAAAAAATAGTTTTATTTATATGTAAATTAACAATAAATATATCAAATTAATTAATATAATAATGTTTATATTTTAATTAATAAAAAATATTAAATTAATTTATATACTTAAAACCTGAAAGTTAAGGGTTTAAAAAAATTAACAAACTAAAAATAATTAATTATCAAAAAAAATTTGTAAAAAACATTGCAAGCTATAAGTAGTCACAATAAAGTAAGAATGTGGCCAGTAATAATTCATCTCCAATTCCAAATCTACTTGGCAAGCTGCCATGCAACCCTTGTTTAGTATTGATCTTGATATTTATGGAAATATTGCATCTTATTGAAATTGCATAGTTGAATTGAAAGTTGCATTTTGAAAGCTTACCATCTTTTAGAGAATTTTAAATTAGGACTTAGCATTTTGTTTATATTCATTTCTTTTATATGTTGAGTCATAACATCATCAGTTTCATGACCACATCTTTTGAGTAAACAAAGCCATTAAAAGTAACGTTGATTAATTAAAATTGATTAGAAACGATTTTATTTTTCAAAGTACACAAACAAGCTTAGGATATAGTGCCTTGGAATAAGATTTTGTGAGTAAACTTCTCCAAGGCTATTAAACTTAACATATGTATCTGACCAGGGAGTGGTGAAATCCATTGTGTAATTAGTGACGTCAGGACACTCCGCTCACACCGGAGTTAAGCATGAGGTTGCACGAAGTTGGTTGCAGAGATAGCCCTCTAATACCTTCTTAGCGTCAAAGGTATTTCTGGGGATCTATCATATTTGGGGGTTTTGCTAGTACCTTTACCTCTGTGAGAGGCGATGCTTTCAAGATTTTGGGCTTTGTTGCCCTACCCATACAGTGGACTTGACTTACGACTGTTCGCCTACACATTGGTTATATCGTGGTGGCTTTAGTTGCTTGACATAGGTAGCCACATAGGTTACTTGCAGGGGTTATTCTATAGGTACCCTAAGTTAGATAAGGGTCGAAAAACACACAAAATTTATGAAGGATTATCTCTCTAGGGGGATCTGAAGGACTGCGTTGTTAAGCCCATGAGGGCCCTTATAATTGATTCTGATACCTCCAATCTTTTGAAGGGAGTCTCAGGCCCCTCTTGGGCGAGACATACCTACTCTAGTGAGGGAGTCCCCTTTTTAGCCACTATATCCTGTTTGTGTACATTGACCTTTTGCTTTACTTTGGTGTGCTCTCTGATTGTTAGTTGGCCTTTGGATTTTGTATTGTGTCGTGAGTTTTCATTGTTATTGTTAGTGGAGCCCCCATGACTCCCTCGATTAGCACTACCCAACCCATGGTCTTTGCTCATTCCATGGGGACGAATCCTTTCGTATTTCTGAGTGGTACACTGAATCATGATACTCATCCAATACCTTGGGCCTCTAATCATTTTTCTCTTGGTCATGTCTTCTCACTTGCCATCCTCTGTCTCGTCGCCTTATATGAATCCTAGTTTTGGGTCTGGAGACATGATGCCTCCTTATTCTCCCTTTTCGTTTGGTGGGAGTCATATCCCTCAACCAACTCTTACGGTAGGATGTTGGAATATTCCTTCCTATGGATCCAATCCTAGCTTCACTTTTCCAGGAGAAAGTGCCCAAATGGGTGGTCATTCTACTTATTACATCGTATCCATCTATCCTTCTTCCTCTATGTCGGTTCCTGCGAATGCTTTTCCCATGGAAGAGCTCTGTATGTCCTCTGGTGTTTCATCCGGGGGGAGTCAGTTTTATAGTATGGGCAACCCCCTTCATGAAGTTCCTTCGTCTGGGGGAAACATATATCCTCACCTGAGTAACCCTTGTCATGTCGCTTTCTCTTTGCAAGAGGCTTCCTCGGTGACGATGCCCTTGCAACCATTTATGAATCAGTTTGGAGGAAGATACTATCCTAACGGATAGGGCCATGGTGTATACCAAAACCCTTCCTGGCCTGCAATTTCTCAAAACCAATCTTTCCCAGAACCTTGGTCTCAAATGCCGCAACCAGCCGCCGCCAGTCATGATGGAAGCACAAGTCCAGTCACTGCGAGTCATATTGACATTATATCACCAAAATTTACTAGTCATGTTGGAGATTGGTCAATAAGCTCTGCAAGTCATGTTGAGTACATGCAACCATCCGCTGCAAGTTATGTTGGGGGCACACCTCTAGCCATTGTTGGCACACTCCACATACATCACCAACCTCTGCTAGTCATGTTGGGGATTCATCACCAACCTCTGCAAGTCATGTTGGAGATGAGCTACTAGCCTCTACAAGTCATGCTGGGAGCATGTCACCCGCTACTGCAAGTCATGCTGGGGGCATTGATACAATTGAGAAGCCTAGAAGTATAGGACATAAGCCCATGTTCCTTTATAGAATTTGCAAAGGAGATCATCTAGCTCGTTTGTGCCCTACTACTATTGTGGTACAAGAAGCACAATCCTTGTCTGATATCCCTTCAGGTTCTGAGTTGTCTTTGGTTTCCCAAGATCCTAATCCTTCTTTGGTTGATACAACAATCATGTCGATGCAATCTTCGACCAACACCACTCTTCTTTTGGGAGGTGATGTGTCTCTAGACCATGTTGTCTTGCATCCTATTCAACCAACGGTTGAAGAAGTGGTTGTGCCGATGCAATCTTCGTTTGATCCTACTCTTCTTTTGGAGAGTGACAAGTCTAAGGAGGTGACATTGTCAATGCAATCTTCGACCAATCCCACTCTTATTTTGGGGGGTGATGCGTCTTTTGACCATGTCCTTAGCATTTCTAGTCATGTACCTTCTGAACAAGGGAGCATCCCACTCTCTTCGAGTACGCTCCCTCCAAGTCCTAAGGTGATTTCATTTGATTGGAATGATCTTGCAGAGCCTCACCTTCCTTCTTCTACATCCTTCCGGATAAGGGGAATTCTTCGATATATTGTAGATAAAGTCTCCTCTGCAAGTATTTTATCCTCCTCGGCTTGGCAAGTTTTGGGTTTCCCAAGATTGTATCAACTATCTATGAGTTGTTGACTTTTGACAGAAGTCTTGCACGAGAGCCTTGGCCTCTCCCATGATATGTTTCTCAGAACAACATCACCGAGTCTTAGTTAAGCTCTTTTTCGACTCTCCAAAAAGTGAAAAGGTTGTCGAGTGAACTTGTGTCTTTCACACTCGTTAATTGGATTTGAAAGGACGTCTATTTGGTGTAATTTTAACCCTTTTTCGGACCAAGTAGACTAATTTTTAAAAAGGAATACTCTAATCACTAGTGGCTAGAAGAGTTCTCCTAGGTATTGTTTTATACATTTTCGGGCCTAAGGGACTATATTTACGAAAAATAACATTCTTTGGAGTTAAGTTGTAATTGCATTCCATTATCCTGCTTGTAGTATTGAGCCTATTGTCGGTTCTCACTTTCTCATTATAATCCTATTACCTCAACAATTTGCATCACCAGCCAAGCAGAGCCTTGTTTATATCCTTTGCAGCTTGACACCCTGTACACTATGAGGAAACATTCTCTGGAGTGTCCATGCCCCACATGCACTTCCTTGCATTGAGCATAGGTATGTTCCAATGTTTGGAGCTAGTTTCTTACTCACAACACTCGTTTCCTCTCTTGTATCATAACATTCATTTGTTTATGAAAAAACAAAAAAGACGGGCAGGAAAAGAATATTATCTCATATTGGTAGTAGTCGTATCGCCTTTGAACATAACACAAACTTTTGAGTCCAGTCGTCATCTAAAGTTTGGGTTTAGCATGAACTTAGGAAGCTGAGCTCGTTACTTAGAGTTTACTCCTCTGACTGGTTACTCTTCGAGTCCCTATAGAGAGTTTGATTGGTGCCTCATGCATCACGAAGTTTCATTATCTATTCTATGCTACCAGAGTCTTCCATATGTCTCATGCTCTTGTTCAAAGGATGTCTATAAGCCTGTGTCGACAATTTCTCAAAACTCTTGACTTTGCATGTCGGCCATACCCTCAGTGTGTCTCAGAATCACATGAAGTTGTAGTCCTACCGTGCACCCTGGTCCTACTTTCATTATTGGTAGGTAACCTTGAACCCCAAAGTCGACATCTCCTCATTGAACGTTGACTGGGGGGTTTCCCTTGTGTTCGATGGCAAGAAATCTATTCACACATTGGGATTCGTGCAATGTCTTAGATGCCATTAGCCTTATTGGTGGTTTCCTCGCCTTTGTCGACAATTTTCCTTATTTACTGTTATTCAGAGGGTCTTTTTTCGTGCACTACTTACATCTAGTGCATACGAAAGACGCACAGGGTCGTTGGTTTGTGAACATCCTCTTCATCTGAGTTCCTCCAAATCATCAAGCTATTGCTTTGTACCTTGTCCTGATTGATGAGAGATGCCTTAATGCTCTCCTTTTAGCGGGTCTCCTTCCATCGAATTCAACTCATCTATTTTAGAAACGAGTCTTATGAGTACCTAGAGGCTTGCAGTCATTAGTGGTAGGTTCTCCCACCATCGACAGTTGGGAATACATCAATGTCTCGTGATCGATGGATTCTTCAAGTGTTCGACCTCAACACCTTTATTCACACTTGTAGAATGTACTCGATGCCTTGATACCTACTTTCATTATTGGTAGGTTGTGTCGCACTTGTTAACGATATTCATTAATGACCGGTAATCAAGCAAAGTCTCATTATGTTCGACCTCAACTCCTCTATTCACACGATGCAGACTTTCACCTTTGGCGGATCGTGTAGAAGACTTGAAGACATCAATTTATAGTAGTAGATTTCCTAAGTTGTTGTTGTTATTCATTGCACCATTACCTATATGACTTTAGTGATCATGGGAAATCATATTGTACTCCATTGTATACAAATATCTTCAGATTGATTTTGAGACTGGTTTTCACTAGGCCTTGTTCGTGACTATGACAACCTATGGCATGTGTCTACTTTGTATTGCTTATTCATGGTCATGAACAGTTGGTTGGTATATTTCCACATGGATCTGCAGTGTAATTCAAAATGGTAGCCATATGTACAAAGTCATTATGGATTGTAATATTCTCACGAGCAACTAGTTCCTCCAGCCGAGTCTCCATCACTCCACTTCTAGGAATTATAATGTATTTTGGCCATCACAGATACTCCTCTGAACTCACACATTAGGGGGCATCTATTATAGCAAGATTTGCCTCAGCCCATGCAACTTGCTCATAAGGCCTTTTCCATTTCCCTATGCAGAATTGAAGTCCCTTTTGCACTTCCCAGAGCTAAAAAATCATATTTTTTCCACATATATGTGCCTTAATAGTTATACAGCATGCGTATACACAGGTTGCACCATTACAACCCGCATACATCGAGTTTTGTGCCCAAAATTAAAAATTGTGTCGGGTTTCCATGTCATGTCACAAGATCCATGATCCTTGACCTTCCACATATTGGAAACGTTCTAACTCGGCCCTTCAGTTCCATTTGAAGGCTATAAATTGGGCCATTTCAAAGCCATAGAATAAGGAGAGAATTCAACTTTTGAGAGAAAAGATACTCTGGAGAAATTTTCACTTCACATTGAGTCTGCATCCCTTTGTCCTTTAAAACCTGAACACAGTGTTCAACCCCCAAGCTCTTCCCTCTTTGATGGAGAACCTCACTACCTCTCTTATATGAGCTTGCCTTTGGTGGAGGATTCAAGTAGTGGAGGCCCAGCTGGAAGGGACTTAGTTTCTTAGTTTTGAGACGCGTCGATACAGAAGTTTGTCACTCATACACTTTTGTTGATCATATTTTAATAGAAATACTCTTTTCTCGTCCAATTGATATCTTACAAATATTTGAATTATTATTCCATGGGCGTATTTGTTATGAATGTTAATGGACTATGCTATTGTATGTGCTAACATTATATATTATCACAATATTCTTGCGTATCTTGGTTGTTGAGGACAAGTTGTAGGTATAAAGCTTTGAGCCACATGCTCAACGATGGTGTTCATCGAACGTCTGAACGAGGTAGGCTCTTTATCTTGTCTTGTTAGCATTTTTTCATTTATATATCATACTTGGGATTAGAGTTGATTTCTGCAGTCATTCCGTCTGTTGTGGTTTACCCCATGCCATAGAGTTATTTTCCTCGTAACAAATTGCTACCTAAGAGATAGTAGTGGAGCCTAAGTACACTAGGGAGAGGTGACAAGTTTCACGAAGAAGTTAGAAGTGTTGGGTTGCATAGGCAACTTAACAGGTGAAGGTGGTGACCTTGCCTTGCTTCAGTAAATTTGTACATTAGATTGAGTGCAAATGGAAGTGACCCTTTTGGGCATGAAGAAGTGCATTCTCATGGGTTGGATGTGAGGGTTAGATTAGCTACCCAATTAGTTTAGAACATGGGCATCAACAATGTACATAAGCATGGCATAATGGGTCAAAGTATTGAATCAATAATAAGTCCAAGAAGTGCAGCATTAGACAATTAAGTTGCAATAACAACAACAACATTGATCAAATGGGTAGTAGCAACAACAACATTAGACAATTGTACTACCTTCTTAATGGAGGTTGAGTTGCAACAACAACAATAGGCATTTGCAACATTATGGGCATCCAAGAAGTAGTGTTTGGTAGAGTTTGGGGAAAGGAAATTTTGTTCAAAGGCAGTTTGGGTAGTGGACAATTGCACAATGATTCTAGCAGTGGCATTGCAAAGTGGTTGGAGGAGTTGACCTTAGATAGATGTGACAATTTGGGCAACGAACTTTGGAACAAGAAGTTCTTAGAGATGTTGCCAGCGAGAACAATAAATTTAAGTGGGAGAGGATGTAAGGCCTCTGCCTTGGAGCTAGCAATGGGTGCCTCCACCCATTTGTTGAGACGATCATTAGCAATATTTGGTTAGTTGTCATGGTTGGTTGCAAGGTTGGACGAGTATGCCTTAAGTAGTCTTGCAGATTGGCAATGCATACCCAAGTGCTAAAGAGCCGGAAAAGCAATTTGGCCAAGTATGGAAACAAGATAAGGTTTGTCATTTGGGGTTTCTCGTAGAGGCCACATGATGACTTGGATGATGGACATTCCTTGGTTCATGGGCACGAGGGAAACAATGCCTTGACTTGGGGTGCAACACCCTAGTCTGGGGGTAGGAGTGCTTAAACAATTGGGTGCACATTGCAAATTGAATGGACGGATGCTCAACATGACGTATAACACAAGGAAGGGCAAGGAGTGCCTTGGGCATCACTTAAGTAAGGCAGTTGGACAATCAGATGCACAAGATAGTTGGGATGCCTTGGGTGCATAAGCCAGACATGCAAACCCCTAAGCGTTACAAGACTTGGTGGACAATTGGGTGGATTGCACAATGGGTCCACTTTGGACGTGGAGTGTATTGCAAGTCACCTTGGAAGAAGGCAATGGAAAGACATCATCTGCTATATAAAGATGACACCTACATTGTGTAAAGGAATTCAAGAAGATTAAAGTTTGGTCATTCATACAAGAGTGGACAAGAAGTTATGAGGTGCAAAGTCTAGATTTTGACATTATGAACTACTTGACACTATGAACTACTTGAATGTTGATTGAGTCTTAAGCAATCTGCACAAAAGACTCAGACAACTCAATAAGTGTCTAGGGAATTGCAGAGCTAGATTGAGACTATAGTAAGTGAGGAAAGGGAGTTGGAAGGGGCAAATCCATGGATGCTTCAAGGGTTGGGTTATGCAATTTTTTGGGCAGTGGGCGGTATTGCCTTGGCTTATTTGTATATTTGTAAAAGAGTCACAGGAAATAGGTTGCACTCCCTTATTGTATCTTTGTAACATTCTCCATACTAATAAAGTTAAGACACCCACCTTGGGTGCCTCTCATATTGTTGTGTTGTGGACTCTTTATACTTGTTGAATGTTGTTGTTTCTTACATCATATTGGATGGTTCCTTGCATCATATTGGATGGCTAAGTGTTATTGAATATTGGCCATGTGTAATAGATTTGGAATGTTTTAAGGCCACGATTGGATGTGTGCATATTGTGAACTTGGTTGTATTGAACTTAATTGCAGATCTAGCCAACTTTAGCTTAAGTTATAGTTATGGGCATACCTTAAGTGAAGAGGCATAGTTTGATTGTAGTGGGCGCAGGTTGTCCCTACCCCTGTGGTTGAGACAAGGTAGCGCTGCATGACCTTAGGTGATGAAAGTGAAATTTTTTTGGCATGATTGTAGTTTCTTGATAGTGGGGTGCTTGGTTACACATAAAAAATAAAAATAAATAAAAGGTATGTATATATTTACATGTGTTAGAAAGCACTATTCTCGACGTTGATCTCCTCCAACCATATCATCCTTGGTTCTTATTCATTTATGTGAGTTGAGCAATAATGCCTCTAGCAACCTTCCATCACAATTGATGAACAAGGTGAAGGACTGGTGCCCTAAAACTGTAACAATGTTTAACACACACAACACCATGTGTGCCTACTCACAAAACTTGTGCAAGTAATTTTCAACACCAATGTGCACACTCGGTGTCTTGAGTGCACATTCAACATCCCACATACACACTTCAACACCCCAACGCACACTCAACATCCTGCATGCACACTTCAACACTCACACACACACCCAACGTCCTATGCATGAATTCTAGCACCTATATATATACTCAACATTCAACGTGTACATTTCGTCATCCAACACACCATGGATGCCAATCATCACCGAGACCACTATACATGCATACCAATAGTGCCACATAATGTGTGAAGAAGACAAATATTCATGGATAGTTACAAAACAACAGTGCCTTCAACAATTGAATCTTGATCTTGTAACTAAAATGTATTCCTATGCATATCGTGTATGATATGAAGCATATCATAAAGCAAGTTAGCAAATAATTGGTCATTCTCTTTTATATATCACACTCTCTTTCACATAGCATTGTAAAAAACATTGACATAATAACACAATCACAATAACATTCTAAATCCTTGTGCATCTTATTCATTATTCACTTCATTTATGTTCAAACCTCTAGGACCATAACTTAAGTTAGCAAACCCTCCAAGTACTTTCCCATGATCCATGGATGATAAACGGGGTAAATCGTTGGCCTTGATTACAAAGCCTAACATTGAGGGGATCAAGAGATCCAAACCCATTATACTTAATTAGTCCAATCTATTTAAGTTGTGCTCTAATTTACATCTTGGACTCATTGTTGTTTACATGAATATAGCAAAAATACACGGGCAATCTTTTTTGAAGTTTTCTTCCATAAAACATAACATCCGTAACCAATGTTTCATTGGATTTTTGGTAGAATCAAGTAGGGTTCATATATAGTGGTTTCCCCATATAAGTAGGTAGAAAAAGATGAGTTTGATTTTCCTTCAATGACCATTAAAGAGGTTTGCCCAACAAGTAGTGTGCTTACCATCACTTCTAGTTATGGGGCTTGGTACACATTGGTCACTTCCACCTACCCATCAAATACAGTGATCTAAGTTTCTATCTCATTCAATGCCAAATTAGGGTCACTTATTACACCCTAATCAATACATAGATTGTTCCTCACTTCAAGGTTGACACAGTGGTCACTTCCTACTCCCTAACTAATACAAGAGTGGTTCTACCTCCATGATCAATGTTAATTTTAGTCCCATCTCGTATATGTTATATATGAACATATCACAACTTTTTGTCTACAATCGCTCAAATTGACATTTAATTCTACTCAGTTTAAAGCCAACACATGTTATCGTGTAGTTTTGACCCAAAATGATGCTAGTACATGTTGCTCATTGTTGACACACACCCAAAACCTTAGTTGTGTATTCTTAAAAGGGTAGACCAAATTGCTAGTGCAACAATCACAAGAAATCTTAGTTTGGGCTTTGACTTAAAGTGGTTTCGTTGCTTTGAAAGAGAATGATGGTAATGCATACATGGAAAACAATGGTCACCTAAATTGAGGAAAAAAGTAAATGAATAGAATATGCAATGGGAGTAGCGAATACACAAGTGAAACATAATCAAGTCGCAAAGACATTAAATGCCCAAGAAATGGGAAGAAACATGGACCAACAACAACCACCTTTTGTAATGGATATGGATACTACAAAAATGCCAATTTAGGATGGTTTGTAAGGTACTTGCTTTCATTGGAATTATAGGACAAAATGGTGGTGTTGCATATAAGACTAAGATTACCATTTGGGAAATTGGAGGATTACACCTTCACCCATTGGTAAAGTCTTTCTTATTGCATAAGAGATGCAAGGTTCAAATCTCCCTCCTTTGTGTGGTAAAAAAATAAAATATATTTTTAAACTAGTATTGCTTTATAATACTCTTTTTTTTAAGCTTTCCCACAAACTCATTATAAATTTTGGATATTCCTATTGGAATAGTTTCTCGACATAAATTCCCTCCTGTGTCCTCCATGTTAAAGTGAGTATTTGTACCATGTTAATGTGGAGTTAAGATTTATAGATCATTGTAACTTAATCAAAAGTGTTTACATATATTAAAAAAAAACATAATTAACAATGTAAATTGGAAAGGAGATTTTATGGTCATAGCAACAATGACAATGCACCACAACATAGGAACATACATTTTTTCAATTCACACACTCATGCACATGTTGATGTTTGTAGCATCAGATAAGTACTTCCACACAGGTCTAAGTGTCTAGATGTGTGGAAGTCGTCCAAAGCCTTCTACCTTGGTAATTTACTTTATTTAAAAGAGTTATTAAAACAAAGTCATTTTATTAATTAGTTGAGTTTATTTAATGAAATGTCAAAGCTATTAACATTAGTGAATTAAATCTTAGCCATTGATCTCAATTGAGGTGAGATTTAATCTCAATCGTCAATCACTTTGGAGATTAGGGTTAGGTAATAACTCAAGATTATAAAAGCAAGGATAGGGTAAAGGAGGAGGGATATACAAATACTCGACACAGAGAGTAGAGAAGGACTTTTGCTCAAGGAGATCTCGGATAAGTGGAGAAGGATTTTCATCTAGAGATCAATGCAGGTCAAGGAGAAGAGAGAATAGGGGTGGCCGCAATGAATTCTAGTAGATTGGAGTCAGAGTAGCTGGGTCGCGTCATACAGAGTTTGTAATACAGTTTGGGTGTGTGTGTACGTGGGTTTCAGTGGAGACAGATGCGTATACGTAGGTTTTCTTAAGGAAAGTTGCGTACACCTTGAAAAGTATGAAAATATGGGGTCATACAATATCTCAGGAGTTTCTAGGGTTTGCAGTTGTTGTCTAAAGTTTTCTATATTTCTCAGTGGGCCATTTTCGTGGTAAGGGAGCCTTTGTAAGCTTTGAAGTTATTTGAATGATAAGCTTAGTTGATGGGAAGAATATCTTTGTGTATTGTGTATGGGATTTGGTTTCTAGTATTGCTTCCACTATTTATTTCACTTGATTATTCCAACAAGTGTATTTTGTTTTGTGAGTTGCTAATTTGATTTACAACACATAAATCACTAGAAAGTAGTATACATCGGTGTCGGGATTAGAAAATCAACATCATGCAATCTCCACACACGAGGGAGGGGAAGGTGAAGCAAATATGCTTAAACACCCCACGACAAATCAACCATTATATTAGGAAGAGGACCATTATCACCCTATTTTTGCTTATCTACGCCATTTAAGTGGTCACATCTAAAAACATCACAAATGGACATAGCTCACATAATGCCTCCAATTACATGATCTATAGTTTGTTTACACACCACCAAGCAAAGCCAAACCTTCAATTGACAAATTCTAGGATTGCATGATATATCCTTCAATATTCATGCCAATCATGCTGAGAAAGCTTCTATAATTGCACAACCCATATAAATCTATAAACTTGACTACTTTGCAACCCATAAATGCCCAAGGACATCCTACAATTATGAAGTGGTTGTGTACATACCAACTTAAGTCTCCCATCTCAAAAACACTTGGTCCTTTGGCCTTTCTTAAGGTCTCATCAAGCACATGGGTGCCCACGACTAAATGAGGAGCATTCACATGGGAACTAGTTTAGATTGGGGTTTCAATTCTACTTATAAACAAAAGCCATGACTGAGCATTGAGAAGGAGGAAGTTAGAGTAAGTTTATATTGGAGAAATACAACCAAAGAGTGAATATCATGTTGCTCCCACTCATATATTTCATGTTTGCTTGCCCTCTTGATGCGCATTTCTCCTCGAAAGTGACCATAAAGGGAAATGTTGCTAACTTCACGAGAGATTGAGACGAAGTCTAAACAAAGGTTATAAGGACCCTCCCAGTGACAAAATTGGAGCTAACATACTACAAGCTCTCTTTGCATGTGCTATAGTGTATACTTTATTTACTATCCTATTATAATAAATCAATTGTTGCTCTTTCCCCCCAAAAAATGGTGTTTGAATAATTTTTAAATCCTTGAATCCATTGTTTAATGGTTTTATAACTATCAAACATACTAAATGATAATGTAATTGATTATATTATTGTCCACTCATCTTTCATTGTTTCTTCGTGGCTTTAACAACCGGCTAGGAGAGGGTTTATAACACTCACAAGCACAAAAACCCCATTGCAAAATGGCAACTCTAGTGGATATTTTGATCCATTAATCCAACTCTTGATTGTTTCCAGGCTCACTGATATTTAGTAGTTTGTAGGCTTAGTTTAGCTTCTATTTTTTCCTTGGCCATCAACTAGAAAAACCCTCTTTTTCAATGATTTGAATTTTTCAATTTCTCAACTTTTTGTGCCACTATGTGTGTCATTTTTCCTTTGATTATGGCAGCATTCACACAGGTTTTACCATTAGAATCTATGCGACAAAGTCATGATTTTGGTACATTGTTGAGTAGCATGAATCATGATATTAGTAAGTTTTGTAACCCACTCGACTATCCTAATTGTGCCACTATCGAAACTAGAACCCTCACAACCCTTTCCAAATTCAATTTTTTTAGTAGCATTTGACTTTTTATAGGCGGTTTCATTTTTTCTATGAGTTATTGACTATCCTAACTCTACTAGTTATCATGATAAATGCTTAGAGGTTAAAGAACATTGTAGGTAAAGATTAAAAAATATTTTTTAAGTACTTATCACCTTTACAATTCTTTATTTCTTTACACCTACATTTAGAATTTTACTTCTACATTGCCATTTTTTATCATTACACCCGTGCACACATCAAAGGACCTAAAACCTCTCCCTAATCAAAGTATGATCATTACCTTGCACTTCTAAAGCAATCTAGACAATTCATAATGATTAGGGTAGTGATATACCTCCTTCAACAATTCCTAATGATAAATTCACTTGGTTCATGATGCCAAGCTTAGCCTTCTAAGAAAATGAAGGCAACCTTAATCTAATCGATTACAATCCTCGCTTGAGGATACGATAAATTATAGTTTATGTTAGTCTTGTGGAGATAGGAATCCAAATAATTTTTCACAATTGTTTTTCATTCAAACATAGTTGTTTTCCTATATTACTTGAAATCCTTTCTACATGTGTTTGTTAGCACAAGGGATGCACTCCCTTTTGAATGTAAATGCTCAAGGTCAAGATCGGTAGTTTGACGAAGCCACCTAGCTCTTTCAAGTTATGTGCCACCCCTTGACCACTGGAAGCTAGTAACCCCTTGTCCATGATTTGCAAAGAGGTATCCTGGTGGCTAAAATTTTAGGTTTATCATT
>SNQJ01S0009187.1:38787-91062 GCA_010110895.2 Picea sitchensis | reverse complement strand
TTTATACAAAAATTTAAGATAACTTAGATCCACAAATCTCTGCTAGATCCACAAATGTCTCATTTGGTTACAACCATGTGCTCACACCTATCAAGTGATATCTCTACAAATCCTCTCACAAATCTCTCTTTCATGATTAATCTCCATCCAAGATACTCGAGTAAATCTCCAAATCTTCATCAAATCTTCAAGGGGTTGAAGAGGATTCGAATCTGAGGCTTGATGGTCAAGTTTTAATTGGTTGGAGTCTTCAAATACACCTGTAAACATCATGAAACTCATCCCACTTTCATATACAAGTGTAAACATGTCATTTTTCCAATATTTAATTATAAATTCACTCAAAAACACTAAAATAGATGCATTGGAAAATAATATGTATAAAACCAATGTAATCATGAAAATGGTTTAATGTAAGGGTATGGGAAAACAAAATATGGTTAAAGTGAAGTGAAAGTGAATTGAAGTGAAGTGAAAGGTTGGTAAAAAGATGGTACTTTGGCGACCCAATAGGCATATTTGAGCATGATTTCCAAGATGACTCGGAAATATCGAGATTGTCAGTAGAAGGTGATGCTAGAATTTATAGGAGCACGCCTCCCTCAAAGCACTTAAGTAAGATGTATGGAAGTCTTTTGATTGGCTCATCGGGCTTAGGGGACTTTAGACAAATTGTTGGAGCATTGAGGGCACTGGTTGTATAGACCATTTGTCATCCTCTTCTCATTAATAGATTGCCTCAGGGAAGCTTGTGTTATAGCAATANGTATGGAAGTCTTTTGATTGGCTCATCGGGCTTAGGGGACTTTAGACAAATTGTTGGAGCATTGAGGGCACTGGTTGTATAGACCATTTGTCATCCTCTTCTCATTAATAGATTGCCTCAGGGAAGCTTGTGTTATAGCAATATTTTCCTCACCCCATGCAACTTGCTCATAAGTCCTTTTCCATTTCCCTATGCAGACTTGAAGTCCCTTTTGCACTTCCCAAAGCTAAAAAATAATATTTTTCCACATATACACGCCCTAACAGTTATACAACATGCATATACGTAGGTTGCACCATTACAACCCACGTACATCGGGGTTTGTGCCCAAAATTAAAAATTGTGTTGGGTTTCCATGTCACATCACGAGATCCATGATCCTTGACCTTCCACATACTGGAAATGTTTCGACTCGGCCCTTCAGTTCCATTTGAAGGCTATAAATTAGGCCATATCAAAGTTGTGGAAGAAGGAGAGAATTCAACTTTTGAGAGCAAAGATACTCTGGAGAAATTTTCACTTCACATTGAGTCTGCATCCCTTTGTCCTTTAAAGTCTGAACACGCTGTTCAACCCCCAAGCTCTTCCTTCTTTGATGGAGAACCCCACTATCTCTCTTATATGACCTTGCCTTTGGTGGAGGATTGAAGTGGTGGAGGCCCAACTAGAAGGGATTTAGTTTCTCGGTTTTGAGATGTGCCAACATAGAAGTTTGTCACTCATACAATTATGTTGATCATCTTTTAATAGAAATACTCTTTTGTCGTCCAATTGATATCTTGCAAATATTTGAATTATTATTCCAAGGGCGTATTTGTTATTAATGTTAATGAATTATGCTATTGTATGTGCTAACATTATATATTATCACCATATGTTTGTGTATCTTGGTTGTTGAGGACAAGTTGCAGGTATAAATCTTTGAGTCACGTGCTCAACAGTGGTCTTCATCGAATGTCTGGACGAGGTAGGCTCTTTATCTTGTCTTGTTAACATTTTTTCATTTATATAGCATACTTGGGATTAGAGTTGATTTCTGCAGTCATTCCGTCTGTTGTGGTTTACCCCATGCCATAGAGTGATTTTCCTCGTAACAGAATTGGCAACCATACTGTGGATTGAATCTTTTATTTTGGGGTTTGGAGTGTTTTTCTCCTTCGATTGCTCTATGTTAGCCTAAGTTTCCTTATCACCTGATTGCTTGACAACCTGTTTTTACTTTGTATCTGAGTTTCTTGGCTTAACCCTTGACCAGGCAGTCTTTTAATACACATACAAGATTTTTCCCTTGACAGACGCATACATACGCGAGTTTTCCTTAAACAGCCGCGTACATCAACTTTTGAGCTTGTTTGTTGAGTTTGGTGTTTGTTAGGTGAGTTTTGATGGTTGCTTAGTCTTCTTGGGTCTCTATCCTAACTGTTGAGTGCTTGTAGAGTGATAGGAAACCCTTTTACGATTGAATTTTCGGGTGGTTTTTCTTTCTCGTCATCTTTTTCATAAGTTGTCCTTGCATCTTGGTATGAGTGTTTGCTTCTTGGTATCCTACTTGGCTTGTCTATGTTTGCTTGTACTAGGGTCTATATATCAATTTGTTATTCATTCCTTGCATTTTCATTTCCTTATATTGAAAATACAAAAATATACATTTTGCATTTTGCCATTTGCTCTTTGGGTTATTAGTCCTTGCCAAAGGCTTGGGACTATAGCAATGAGTTTGCCTTTGACTCTATATTAGTTTACCGTTGACTTGAAATTTGTGTGCTACATCCAATGTGTAACATAGGAAATCAATATATGTATTTTTTTAAATAATTAAAAAACATATTTTTCTAAAATTTTATTGGCTAATATCTTTGATGTGTTATTGCAGGCTTCACGTCCTTCAATGTATAAAATTTATTACACAATTAATGGATTTGCAAGTTTGACAAGGATGTCGGGTGCATTTATTGACAAGGATGTTGGGTGCATAAATGCAATATTTTTCTAGAAGAGTCAATCATAACATACATAATGCTTTGATTTGTGTTTTTATTTTTATTTTTATGTTTGTGGGGGAAGTTGATCATATTTCCTAAACATAACCCAACTCGTTTATGATTGGGTTGAAGCCTTGTCAGTCAGTAAAAGTAAAATCAGGGGGTCGGGTCAATGTTGCGTTTATGATTGGGTTGAAGCCTTGTCGGTCAGTAAAAGTAAAAGCAGGGGGTCGGGTCAATGTTGTGTTTATGATTGGGTTGAAGCCTTTTCGGTCAGTAAAAGTAAAAGTAGGGTTCGGGTCAATGTTGCCGGCATGGACGAATATTTATTAATTATTTATGTAATAAATTTCACGAGATATCATCTTTGAAAATGAAAAAATAGTTTTATTTATATGTAAATTAACAATAAATATATCAAATTAATTAATATAATAATGTTTATATTTTAATTAATAAAAAATATTAAATTAATTTATATACTTAAAACCTGAAAGTTAAGGGTTTAAAAAAATTAACAAACTAAAAATAATTAATTATCAAAAAAAATTTGTAAAAAACATTGCAAGCTATAAGTAGTCACAATAAAGTAAGAATGTGGCCAGTAATAATTCATCTCCAATTCCAAATCTACTTGGCAAGCTGCCATGCAACCCTTGTTTAGTATTGATCTTGATATTTATGGAAATATTGCATCTTATTGAAATTGCATAGTTGAATTGAAAGTTGCATTTTGAAAGCTTACCATCTTTTAGAGAATTTTAAATTAGGACTTAGCATTTTGTTTATATTCATTTCTTTTATATGTTGAGTCATAACATCATCAGTTTCATGACCACATCTTTTGAGTAAACAAAGCCATTAAAAGTAACGCTGATTAATTAAAATTGATTAGAAACGATTTTATTTTTCAGAGTACACAAACAAGCTTAGGATATAGTGCCTTGGAATAGGATTTTGTGAGTAAACTTATCCAAGGCTATTAAACTCAACATATGTGTCTGACCAGGGAATGGTGAAATCCATTGTGTAATTAGTGACGTCAGGACACTCTTCTCACACCGCAGTTAAGCACGAGGTCGCACGAAGTTGGTTGTAGAGATAGCCCTCTAATACCTTCTTAGCCTCAAAGATATTTCTAGGGATCTATTCGTATTTGGGGGTTTTGCTAGTACCTTTACCTCTGTGAGAGGCGGTGCTTTCAAGATTTTGGGCTTTGTTACCCTTCCCATACAGTGGAACTGACTTACGACTGTTCGCCTACACATTGGTTATATCGTGGTGGCTTTAGTTGCTTGACATAGGTAGCCACATAGGTTACTTGCATGGGTTATCGTACCCTAAGTTAGATAAGGGTCGGACAACACACATAATTTATGAAGGATTACCTCTCTGGGGGGATCTGAAGGATTGCGTTGTTAAGCCCATGAGGGCCCTTATAATTGATTCTGATACCTCCAATCTTTTGAAGGGAGTCTCAAGCTCCTCTTGGGCGAGACATACCTACTCTAGTGAGGGAGTCCCCTTTTCAACCACTATATCCTATTTGTGTACATTGGCCTTTTGCTTTACTTTGGTGTGCTCTCTGATTGTTAGTTGGCCTTAGGATTTTGTATTGTGTCATGAGTTTTCATTGTTATTGTTAGTGGAGCCCCCGTGACTCCCTCGGTTAGCGCTACCCAACCCATGGTCTTTGCTCATTCCATGGGGACGAATCCTTTTGTATTTCCGAGTGGTACGCCGAACCATGATACTCATCCAATACCTTGGGCCTCTAATCATCTTTCTCT
This sequence comes from Picea sitchensis, assembly GCA_010110895.2. Lineage (NCBI taxonomy): Eukaryota > Viridiplantae > Streptophyta > Pinopsida > Pinales > Pinaceae > Picea > Picea sitchensis. The sequence goes on along the minus strand of SNQJ01S0009187.1, from coordinate 86,524 downwards.
TGGTATGCCAGACATGTCTTCTCACTTTCCATCCTCTGTCTCGTCGCCTTATGTGAATCCTAGTTTTGGTTATGGAGACATGATTCCTCCTTATTCTCCCTTTTCGTTTGGTGGGAGTCATATCCCTCAACCAACTCTTACGGTATGAGGTTGGAATATTCCTTCCTATGGATCCAATCCTAGCTTCACTTTTCCAGGAGAAAGTGCACAAATGGGTGGTCATTATACTTATTACATCCTATCCATCTATCCTTCTTCCTCTATGTCGGTTCCCGCGAACTCTTTTCCCATGGCAGAGCTTCGTATGTCCTTTGGTGTTTCATCCGGGGGGAGTCAGTTTTATAGTATGGGCAACCCCCTTCACAAAGTTCCTTCATCTGGGGGAAACATATATCCTCACCTGAGTAACCCTTGTCATGTCGCTTTCTCTTCGCAAGCGGCTTCCTCAGTGACAATGCCCTTTCAACCCTTTATGAATCAGTTTGGAGGAAGATACTATCCTGACGGACAGGGCCATGGTGTATACCAAAACCCTTCCTGGCCCGCAATTTCTCAAAACCAATCTTTCCCGGAACCTTGGTCTCAAATGCCGCAACCAGTCGCCACTAGTCATGCTGGAAGCACAAATCCAGTCACTGCGAGTGATATTGACATTATATCACCAAAATTTTCTAGTCATGTTGGAGATTGGTCAATAAGCTCTGCAAGTCATGTTGAGTACATGCAACCATCCGCTGCAAGTTATGTTGGGGGCACACCTCTAGTCACTGTTGCCACACTGCACATACATCACCAACCTTTGCTTGTTGGGGATTCATCACCAACCTCTGCAAGTCATGTTGGAGATGAGCTACTAGCCTCTGCAAGTCATGATGGGAGCATATCACCGGCCACTGCAAGTCATGCTGGGGGCATTGATACAATTGAGAAGCCTAGACGCATAGGATGTAAGCCCATGTTCCTTTATAGACTTTGCAAAGGAGATCATCCAACTCATTTGTGCCCTACTACTATTGTGGTACAAAAAGCACAATCCTTGTCTGATATCCCTTCTAGTTATGAGTTGTCTTTGGTTTCCCAAGATCCTAATCCTTCTTTGGTTGATACAACAGTCAAGTCGATGCAATCTTTGGCCAACACCACTCTTCTTTTGGGAGGTGATGTGTCTCTAGACCATGTTGTCTTGCATCCTATTCAACCAACGGTTGAAGAAGTGGTCATGTCGATGCAATCTTTGTCTGATCCCACTCTTCTCTTAGAGAGTGACAAGTCTAAGGAGGTGACATTGTCAATGCAATCTTCGACCAATCCCACTCTTATTTTGGGGGGCGATGCATCTTTTGACCATGTCCTTAGCATTTCTAGTCATGTACCTTCTTAACAAGGGAGCATCCCACTCTCTTCGAGTACGCTCCCTCCAAGTCCTAAGGTGATTTCACTTAATTGGAATGATCTTGTAGAGCCTCACCTTCCTTCTTCTACATCCTTTCGGATAAGGGGAATTCTTCGATATATTGTAGATAAAGTCTCCTTTGCAAGTATTTATCCTCCTCGGCTTGGCAAGTTTTGGGTTTTCCCAAGCTTGTATCAACTATCTGTGAGTTGTTGACTTTTGACAGAAGTCTTGCACAAGAGCCCTGGCCTCTCCCATGATATGTTGTTTAGAACAAAATCACCGAGTCTTAGTTAAGCTCTTTTTCGACTCTCCAAAAAGTGAAAAGATTGTCGAGTGAACTTGTCTCTTTCACACTCATTAATTGGATTTGAAAAGACATCTATTTGGTGTAATTTTAACCCTTTTTCGGACCAAGTAGACTAATTTCGAAAAAGGAATACTCTAATCACTAGTGGCTAGAAGAGTTCTCCTGGGTATTGTTTTATACTTTTTCGGGCCTAAGGGACTATATTTACGAAAAATAACATTCTTTGGAGTTAAGTTGTAATTGCATTCCATTATCATGCTTGCAGTATTGAGCCTATTATCAGTTCTCGCTTTCTCGTTATAATCCTATTACCTCAGCAATTTGCATCACCAGCCAAGCAGAGCCTTGTTTATATCCTTTGCATCTTGACACCCTATACCCTAGGAGGAAACATTCCCCAGAGTGTCCATGCCTCACATGCACTTCCTTGCATTGAGCATAGGTATGTTCCAATGTTTGGAGCTAGTTGCTTAATCACAACACTCGTTTCCTATCTTGTATCATAACATTCATTTGTTTATGAAAAAAAAAAAAAGATGGGTGGGAAAAGAATATTATCTCATATTGGCAGTAGTCGTATCTCCTTTGAACATAACACAAACTTTTGAGTCCACTCGTCATCTAAAGTTTGGGTTTAGCATGGACTTAGGAAGCTGAGCTCGTTACTTAGAGTTTACTCCTCCGACTGGTTACTCTTCGAGTCCCTATAGAGAGTTTGATTGGTGCCTCATGCATCACGCAGTTTCATTATCTATTCTATGCTACCAGAGTCTTCCATATGTCTCATGCTCTTGTTCAAAGGATGTCTATAAGCCCGTGTCGATCATTTCTCAAAACTCTTGACTTTGCATGTTGGCCATACCCTCAGTGTGTCTCAGAATCACATGAAGTTGTAGTCCTACCGTGCACCCTGGTTCTACTTTCATTATGGGTAGGTAACCTTGAACCCCAAAGTCAACATCTCCTCATTGATCGTTGACTGGGGGGTTTCCCTTGTGTTCGATGGCAATAAATCTATTCACACATTGGGATTCATGCAGTGTCTTAGATGCCATTAGCCTTATTGGTGGTTTCCTCGCCTTTGTCAACAATTTTCCTTATTGACTGCTATTTAGAGGGTCTTTTTCATGCACTACTTGCATCTGGTGCATACGAAAGACACAAAGTGTCGTTGGTTTGTGAACATCCTCTTCATCCGAGTTCCTCCAAATCATCAAGCTATTGCTTTGTACCTTGTCCTGACTGATGAGAGATGCCTTAATGCTCTCTTTTCAGCGGGTCTCCTTCCATCGAATTCAACTCATCTATTCTAGAAACGAGTCTTATGAGTACCTAGAGGCTTGCAGTCATTAGTGGCAGGTTCTCCCACCATCGATAGTTGGGAATACATCAATGTCTCATGATCGATGGATTCTTCAAGTGTTCGACCTCAACACCTTTGTTCACACTTGTAGAATGTACTTGGTGCCTTGATACCTACTTTCATTATTGGTAGGTTGTGTCGCATTTGTTAACGATATTCATTAATGACCGGTAATCAACCAAAGTCTCATTATGTTCGACCTCAACTCCTCTATTCACATGATGCAGACTTTCACCTTTGGCAGATTGTGTAGAAGACTTGAAGACATCAATTTATAGTAGTAGCTTTCCTGAGTTGTTGTTGTTGCTCATTGCACCAATACCTATATGACTTTAGTGATCATGGGAAATCATATTGTACTCCATTGTATACAAATATCTTCAGATTGATTTTGAGACTAGTTTTCACTGGGCCTTGTTCGTGACTATGACAACCTATGGCATGTGTCTACTTTGTATTGACTATTCATGGCCATGAACAATTGGTTGGTATATTTCCACATGGATCTGCAGTGTAATTCAAATTGGCAGCCATATGTACAAAGTCATTATGGATTTTAATATTCTCACGAGCAACTAGTTCTTCCAGCCGAGTCTCCATCACTCCACTTATGGGAATTATAATGTATTTCGACCATCACAGATACTCCTCTGAACTCACACATTAGGGGGCATCTATTATAGCAAGATTTGCCTCACCCCATGCAACTTGCTCAGAAGGCCTTTTCCATTTCCCTATGCAGAATTGAAGTCCCTTTTGCACTTCCCAAAGCTAAAAAATCATATTTTCCCCACATATACGCGCCCTAACAGTTATACAACATGCGTATATGCAGGTTGCACCATTACAACCCGCATACATCGGGGTTTGTGCCCAAAATTAAAAATTGTGTCGGGTTTCCATGTCACGTCACGAGATCCATGATCCTTGACCTTCCACATACTGGAAATGCTCTAACTCAACCCTTCAGTTCCATTTGAAGGCTATAAATTGGGCCATATCAAAGTCGTGGAATAAGGAGAGAATTCAACTTTTGAGAGAAAAGATACTCTGGAGAAATTTTCACTTCACATTGAGTCTGCATCCCTTTGTCCTTTAAAGTCTGAACACAGTGTTCAACCCCCAAGCTCTTCCCTCTTTGATGGAGAACCTCACTGTCTCTCTTATATGAGCTTGCCTTTGGTGGAGGATTGAAGTAGTGGAGGCCCAGATGGAAGGGACTTAGTTTCTTGGTTTTGGGATGTGTCGATACGAAAGTTTGTCACTCATACACTTCTGTTGATCATCTTTTAATAGAAATACTCTTTTCTCGTCTAATTGATATCTTGCAAATATTTGAATTATTATTCCATGGGCGTATTTGTTATGAATGTTAATGGATTATGCTATTGTATGTGCTAACATTATATATTATCACCATATGCTTGCGTATCTTGGTTGTTGAGGACAAGTTGTATGTATAAATATTTGAGCCATGTGCTCAACGATGGTGTTCATCGAACGTCCGGACGAGGTAGGCTCTTTATCTTGTCTTAGTATTTTTTCATTTATATATCATACTTGGGATTAGAGTTGATTTCTACAGTCATTCCGTCTGTTGTGGTTTACCCCATGCCATAGAGTGATTTTCCTCGTAACAAATTGATACATAAGAGATAACAGTGGAGCCTAAGTACACTAGGGAGAGGTGACAAGTTCCACAAAGAAGTTAGAAGTGTTGGGTTGCATAGGCAATTTAACAGGTGAAGGTGGTGACCTTGCCTTGCTTCAGTAAATTTGTACATTAGACTAAGTGCAAATGGAAGTGACCCTTTTGGGCATGAAGAAGTGCATTCTCATGGGTTGGATGCGAGGGTTAGTTTAGCTACCCAATTAGTTTAGAACATGGGAATCAACAATGTACATAAGCATGTCATAATGGGTCAAAGTATTGAATCAATAATAAGTCCAAGAAGTGCAACATTAGACAATTAAGTTGCAACAACAACAACAACATTGATCTAACTAGGTAGTAGCAATAACAACATTAGACAATTGTACTACCTTCTTAATGGAGGTTGAGTTGCAACAACAACAATAGGCATATGCAACATCATGGGAATCCAAGAAGTAGTGTTTGGTAGAGTTTGGAGAAAGGAAATTTTGTTCAAAGGCAGTTTGGGTAGTGGACAATTGCACAATGATTCTAGCAGTGGCATTGCAAAGTGATTGGAGGAGTTGACCTTAGATAGATGTGACAGTTTGGGCAACGAACTTTGGAACAACAAGTTCTTAGAGATGTTGTCAATGAGAACAACAAATTTAAGTGGGAGAGGATGTAAGGCCTCTGCCTTGGAGCTAGCAATGGGTGCCTCCACCCATTTGTTGAGACGGTCATTGGCAAGCTTTGGTTAGTTGTCATGGTTGGTTGCAAGGTTGGATGAGTATGCCTTAGGTAGTCTTGTAGATTGGCAATGCATACCCAAGTGCTAAAGAGATGGAAAAACAATTTGGCCAAGTATGGAAACAAGATAAGGGTTGTCATTTGGGGTTTCTTGTAGAGGCCACATGATGACTTGGACGGTGGACATTCGTTGGTTCATGAGCATGAGGGAAACAATGCCTTGACTTGGTGTGCAACACCTTAGTCTGGGGGTAGGAGTGCTTAAACAATTGGGTGCACATTGCAAATTGAATGGACGGATGCTCAACATGACGTATAACACAAGGAAGGGCAAGGAGTGCCTTGGGCATCACTCAAGTAAGGCAGTTGGACAATCAGATGCACAAGATAATTGGGATGCATTTGGTGCACAAGCCAGACATGCAAACCCCTAAGTGTTACAAGACTTTGTGGACAATTGGGTGGATTGCACAATGGGTCCACTTTGGATGTGGAGTGTATTGCAAGTCACCCTAGAAGAAGGCAATGGAAAGACATCATTCGCTGTATAAAGAGGACACCTACATTGTGTAAAGGAATTCAAGAAGATTAAAGTTCGGTCATTCATACAGAGTGGACAAGAAGTTATGTGGTGCAAAGTCTAGGTTTTGACACTATGAACTACTTGGACGTTGATTGAGTCTTAGGTAATTTGCACAAAAGACTCATACAACTCAATAAGTGTCTAGGGAATTGTAGAGCTAGATTGAGACTATAATCCATGGATGCTTCAAGGGTTGGATTATGCAATTTTTTGGGCAGTGGGTGGTATTGCCTTGGATTATTTGTATATTTGTAAAAGAGTCGTAGGAAATAGGTTGCACTCCCTTATTGTATCTTTGTAACATTCTCCATACTAATAAAGTTAAGGCACCCACCTTGGGTGCCTCTCATACTGTTGTGTTGTGGACTCTTTATACTTGTTGAATGTTGTTGTTTCTTACATCATATTGGATGGTTCCTTGCATCATATTGCATGGTTCCTTGCATTATATTGGATGGCTAAGTGTTATTGAATATTGGCCAAGTGTAATAGATTTGGAATGTTTTAAGGCCACGATTGGATGTGTGCATATTGTGAACTTGATTGTATTGAACTTAATTGCAGATCTAGCCAACTTTAGCTTAAGTTGTAGTTATGGGCATACCTTAAGTGAAGAGGCATAGTTTGATTGTAGTGGGCGTAGGTTGTCCTTACCCCTGTGGTTGAGGCAAGGTAGTGTTGCATGACCTTAGGTGATGAAAGTGAATTTCTTTTGGCATGATTGTAGTTTCCAGATAGTGGGGTGCTTGGTTACACATAAAAAATAAAAATAAATAAAAGGTATGTATATATTTACATGTGTTAGAAAGCACTATTCTCGACGTTGATCTCCTCCAACCGTATCCTCCTTGGTTCTTATTCATTTATGTGAGTTGAGAAATAATGCCTCTAGCAACCTTCCATCACAATTGATGAACAAGGTGAAGGACTACTGCCCTAAAACTATAACAATGTTTAACACACACAACACCATGTGTGCCTACTCACAAAGTTTGTGCAAATAATTTTCAATACCAATGTGCACACTCGGTGTCTTGAGTGCACATTCAACATCCCACATACACACTTCAACACCCCATCACACACTCAACATCCTGGATGCACACTTCAACACTCTCACACACACACCCAACGTCCTATGCATGAATTCTAGCACCTATATATATACTCAACATTCAATGTGTACATTTCATCATCCAACACAGCATGGATGCCAATCATCACTGAGACCACTATACATGCATACCAACAGTGACACATAATCTGTGAAGAAGACAAATATTCATGGATAGTTACAAAACAACAGTGCCTTCAACAATTGAATATTGATCTTGCAACTAAAATGTATTCCTATGCATATCGTGTATGATATGAAGCATATCATAAAGCAAGTTAGCAAATAATTGGCCATTCTCTTTTATATATCACACTCTCTTTCACATAGCATTGTGAAAAACATTGACATAATAACACAATCACAATAACATTCTAAATCCTTGTGCATCTTATTCATTATTCACTTCATTTATGTTCAAACCTCTTGGACCATAACTTAAGTTGGAAAACCCTCTAGGACCATTTATGTTCAATCCCCAAGTTCTTCCCTCTTTGATGGAGAACCTCATTGTCTATCTTATATGCGCTTGCCTTTGGTGGAGGATTGAAGTGGTGGAGGCCTAGCTGGAAGGGACTTAGTTTCTCGGTTTTGAGACGTGTCAATACGGAATTTTGTCACTCATACACTTCTGTTGATCATCTTTTAATAAAAATACTCTTTTCTCATCCAATTGATATCTTGCAAATATTTTAATTATTATTCCATGGGCACATTTATTATGAATGTTAATGGATTATGCTATTGTATGTGCTAACATTATATATTATCACCATATGGTTGTGTATCTTGGTTGTCAAGGACAAGTTGTAGGTATAAAGCTTTGAGCGACGTGCTCAACGGTGGTCTTCATCGAATGTCTGGACGAGGTAGAATCTTTATCTTGTCTTGTTAGCATTTTTTCATTTATATAGCATACTTGGGATTAGAGTTGATTTTTGTAGTCATTCTGTCTCCTGTGGTTTACCCCATGCCATAGAGTGATTTTCCTCATAAAAAATTGCTACCTAAGAGATAGCAATGGAGCCTAAGTACACTAGGGAGAGATGACAAGTTCCACGAAGAAGTTAGAAGTGTTGGGTTGCAGAGGAAACTTAAAAGGTGAAGGTGGTGACCTTGCCTTGCTTCAGTAAATTTGTACATTAGATAGAGTGCAAATGGAAGTGACCCTTTTGAGCATGAAGAAGTGCATTCTCATGGGTTGGATGCAAGGGTTAGATTAGCTACCCAATTAGTTTAGAACATGGGCATCAACAATGTACATAAGCATGGCATAATGGGTCAAAGTATTGAATCAATAATAAGTCCAAGAAGTGCAACATTAGACAATTAAGTTGCAATAACAACAACAACATTGATCAAATGGGTAGTAGCAACAACAACATTAGACAATTGTACTACTTTCTTAATGGAGGTTGAGTTGCAACAACAACAATAGGCATTTGCAACATCATGGGCATCCAAGAAGTAGTATTTGGTAAAGTTTGGGGAAAGGAAATTTTGTTCAAAGGCAGTTTGGGTAGTGGACAATTGCACAATGATTCTAGCAGTGGCATTGCAAAGTGGTTGGAGGAGTTGACCTTAGATAGATGTGACAATTTTTGGCAACGAACTTTGGAACAACAAGTTCTTAGAGATGTTGTCAGCGAGAACAACAACTTTAAGTGGGAGAGGATGTAAGGCCTCTGCCTTGGAGCTAGCAATCAGTGCCTCCACCCATTTGTTGAGACGATCATTGGCAAGCTTTGGTTAGTTTTCATGGTTGGTTGCAAGGTTGGACGAGTATGCCTTAGGTAGTCTTGCAGATTGGCAATGCATACCCAAGTGCTAAAGAGCTGGAAAAGCAATTTGGCCAAGTATGGAAACAAGATAAGGGTTGTCATTTAGGGTTTCATGTAGAGGCCACATGATGGCTTGGAAGGTGGACATTCCTTGGTTCATGGGCACGAGGGCAACAATGCCTTGACTTGGGGTGCAACACCCTAGTCTGAAGGTAGGAGTGCTTAAACAATTGGGTGCACATTGCAAAATGAATGGATGGATGCTCAACATGACGTATAACACAAGGAAGGGCAAGGAGTGCCTTGGACAATCAAATGCACAAGATAGTTGGGATGCCTTGGGTGCATAAGCCAGACATGCAAACCCCTAAGCGTTACAAGACTTGGTGGACGATTGGGTGGATTGCACAATGGGTCGACTTTGGACGTGGAGTGTATTGCAAGTCACCTTGGAAGAAGGCAATGGAAATACATCATCCGCTATATAAAGAGGACACCTACATTGTGTAAAGGAATTCAAGAAGATTAAAGTTTGGTCATTCATACAAGAGTGGACAAGAAGTTATGAGGTGCAAAGTCTAGGTTTTGACACTATGAACTACTTGGATGTTGATTGAGTCTTAGGCAATCTGCACAAAAGACTCAGACAACTCAATAAGTATCTAGGGAATTGCAGAGCTAGATTGAGACTATAGTAAGTGAGGAAAGGGAGTTGGAAGGGGAAAATCCATGGATGCTTCAAGGGTTGGGTTATGCAATTTTTTGGGCAGTGGGCGGTATTGCCTTGGATTATTTGTATATTTGTAAAAGAGTCGTAGGAAATAGGTTGCACTCCCTTATTGTATCTTTGTAACATTCTCCATACTAATAAAGTTAAGGCACCCACCTTGGGTGCCTCTCATACTGTTGTGTTGTGGACTCTTTATACTTGTTGAATGTTGTTGTTTCTTACATCATATTGGATGGTTCCTTGCATCATATTGGATGGCTAAGTGTTATTGAATATTGGCCGAGTGTAATAGATTTGGAATGTTTTAAGGCCACGATTGGATGGGTGCATATTGTGAACTTGGTTGTATTGAACTTAATTGTAGATCTAGCTAACTTTAGCTTAAGTTGTAGTTATGGGCATACCTTAAGTGAAGAGGCGTAGTTTGATTGTAGTGGGCGTAGGTTGTCCCTACCCCTGTGGTTGAGGCAAGGTAGCGCTGCATGACCTTAGGTGATGAAAGTGAATTTTTTTTGGCATGATTGTAGTTTCCAGATAGTGGGGGTGCTTGGTTACACATAAAAAATAAAAATAAATAAAAGGTATGTATATATTTACATGTGTTAAAAAACACTATTCTCGACGTTGATCTCCTCCAACCATATCATCCTTGGTTCTTATTCATTTATGTGAGTTGAGCAATAATGCCTCTAGCAACCTTCCATCACAATTGATGAACAAGGTGAAGGACTGCTACCCTAAAACTGTAACAATGTTTAACACACACAACACCATGTGTGCCTACTCACAAAGTTTGTGCAAATAATTTTCAATACCAATGTGCACACTCGGTGTCTTGAGTGCACATTCAACATCCCACATACACACTTCAACACCCCATCGCACACTCAACATCCTGCATGCACACTTCAACACTCTCACACACACACCCAACGTCCTATGCATGAATTTTAGCACCTATATATATACTCAACATTCAACGTGTACATTTCGTCATCCAACACACCATGGATGCCAATCATCACCGAGACCACTATACATGCATACCAATAGTGACACATAATGTGTGAAGAAGACAAATATTCATGGATAGTTACAAAACAACAGTGCCTTCAACAATTGAATCTTGATCTTGCAACTAAAATGTATTCCTATGCATATCGTGTATGATATGAAGCATATCATAAAGCAAGTTAACAAATAATTGGTCATTCTCTTTTATATATCACACTCTCTTTCACATAGCATTGTGAAAAACATTGACATAATAACACAATCACAATAACATTCTAAATCCTTGTGCATCTTATTCATTATTCACTTCATTTATGTTCAAACCTCTAGGACCATAACTTAAGTTAGCAAACCCTCCAAGTACTTTCCCATGATCCATGGATGATAAACGGGGTAAATCGTTGGCCTTGATTACAAAGCCTAACATTGAGGGGATCAAGAGATCCAAACCCATTATACTTAATTAGTCCAATCTATTTAAGTTGTGCTCTAATTTACATCTTGGACTCATTGTTGTTTACATGAATATAGCAAAAATACACGGGCAATCTTTTTTGAAGTTTTCTTCCATAAAACATAACATCCGTAACCAATGTTTCATTGGATTTTTGGTAGAATCAAGTAGGGTTCATATATAGTGGTTTCCCCATATAAGTAGGTAGAAAAAGATGAGTTTGATTTTCCTTCAATGACCATTAAAGAGGTTTGCCCAACAAGTAGTGTGCTTACCATCACTTCTAGTTATGGGGCTTGGTACACATTGGTCACTTCCACCTACCCATCAAATACAGTGATCTAAGTTTCTATCTCATTCAATGCCAAATTAGGGTCACTTATTACACCCTAATCAATACATAGATTGTTCCTCACTTCAAGGTTGACACAGTGGTCACTTCCTACTCCCTAACTAATACAAGAGTGGTTCTACCTCCATGATCAATGTTAATTTTAGTCCCATCTCGTATATGTTATATATGAACATATCACAACTTTTTGTCTACAATCGCTCAAATTGACATTTAATTCTACTCAGTTTAAAGCCAACACATGTTATCGTGTAGTTTTGACCCAAAATGATGCTAGTACATGTTGCTCATTGTTGACACACACCCAAAACCTTAGTTGTGTATTCTTAAAAGGGTAGACCAAATTGCTAGTGCAACAATCACAAGAAATCTTAGTTTGGGCTTTGACTTAAAGTGGTTTCGTTGCTTTGAAAGAGAATGATGGTAATGCATACATGGAAAACAATGGTCACCTAAATTGAGGAAAAAAGTAAATGAATAGAATATGCAATGGGAGTAGCGAATACACAAGTGAAACATAATCAAGTCGCAAAGACATTAAATGCCCAAGAAATGGGAAGAAACATGGACCAACAACAACCACCTTTTGTAATGGATATGGATACTACAAAAATGCCAATTTAGGATGGTTTGTAAGGTACTTGCTTTCATTGGAATTATAGGACAAAATGGTGGTGTTGCATATAAGACTAAGATTACCATTTGGGAAATTGGAGGATTACACCTTCACCCATTGGTAAAGTCTTTCTTATTGCATAAGAGATGCAAGGTTCAAATCTCCCTCCTTTGTGTGGTAAAAAAATAAAATATATTTTTAAACTAGTATTGCTTTATAATACTCTTTTTTTTAAGCTTTCCCACAAACTCATTATAAATTTTGGATATTCCTATTGGAATAGTTTCTCGACATAAATTCCCTCCTGTGTCCTCCATGTTAAAGTGAGTATTTGTACCATGTTAATGTGGAGTTAAGATTTATAGATCATTGTAACTTAATCAAAAGTGTTTACATATATTAAAAAAAAACATAATTAACAATGTAAATTGGAAAGGAGATTTTATGGTCATAGCAACAATGACAATGCACCACAACATAGGAACATACATTTTTTCAATTCACACACTCATGCACATGTTGATGTTTGTAGCATCAGATAAGTACTTCCACACAGGTCTAAGTGTCTAGATGTGTGGAAGTCGTCCAAAGCCTTCTACCTTGGTAATTTACTTTATTTAAAAGAGTTATTAAAACAAAGTCATTTTATTAATTAGTTGAGTTTATTTAATGAAATGTCAAAGCTATTAACATTAGTGAATTAAATCTTAGCCATTGATCTCAATTGAGGTGAGATTTAATCTCAATCGTCAATCACTTTGGAGATTAGGGTTAGGTAATAACTCAAGATTATAAAAGCAAGGATAGGGTAAAGGAGGAGGGATATACAAATACTCGACACAGAGAGTAGAGAAGGACTTTTGCTCAAGGAGATCTCGGATAAGTGGAGAAGGATTTTCATCTAGAGATCAATGCAGGTCAAGGAGAAGAGAGAATAGGGGTGGCCGCAATGAATTCTAGTAGATTGGAGTCAGAGTAGCTGGGTCGCGTCATACAGAGTTTGTAATACAGTTTGGGTGTGTGTGTACGTGGGTTTCAGTGGAGACAGATGCGTATACGTAGGTTTTCTTAAGGAAAGTTGCGTACACCTTGAAAAGTATGAAAATATGGGGTCATACAATATCTCAGGAGTTTCTAGGGTTTGCAGTTGTTGTCTAAAGTTTTCTATATTTCTCAGTGGGCCATTTTCGTGGTAAGGGAGCCTTTGTAAGCTTTGAAGTTATTTGAATGATAAGCTTAGTTGATGGGAAGAATATCTTTGTGTATTGTGTATGGGATTTGGTTTCTAGTATTGCTTCCACTATTTATTTCACTTGATTATTCCAACAAGTGTATTTTGTTTTGTGAGTTGCTAATTTGATTTACAACACATAAATCACTAGAAAGTAGTATACATCGGTGTCGGGATTAGAAAATCAACATCATGCAATCTCCACACACGAGGGAGGGGAAGGTGAAGCAAATATGCTTAAACACCCCACGACAAATCAACCATTATATTAGGAAGAGGACCATTATCACCCTATTTTTGCTTATCTACGCCATTTAAGTGGTCACATCTAAAAACATCACAAATGGACATAGCTCACATAATGCCTCCAATTACATGATCTATAGTTTGTTTACACACCACCAAGCAAAGCCAAACCTTCAATTGACAAATTCTAGGATTGCATGATATATCCTTCAATATTCATGCCAATCATGCTGAGAAAGCTTCTATAATTGCACAACCCATATAAATCTATAAACTTGACTACTTTGCAACCCATAAATGCCCAAGGACATCCTACAATTATGAAGTGGTTGTGTACATACCAACTTAAGTCTCCCATCTCAAAAACACTTGGTCCTTTGGCCTTTCTTAAGGTCTCATCAAGCACATGGGTGCCCACGACTAAATGAGGAGCATTCACATGGGAACTAGTTTAGATTGGGGTTTCAATTCTACTTATAAACAAAAGCCATGACTGAGCATTGAGAAGGAGGAAGTTAGAGTAAGTTTATATTGGAGAAATACAACCAAAGAGTGAATATCATGTTGCTCCCACTCATATATTTCATGTTTGCTTGCCCTCTTGATGCGCATTTCTCCTCGAAAGTGACCATAAAGGGAAATGTTGCTAACTTCACGAGAGATTGAGACGAAGTCTAAACAAAGGTTATAAGGACCCTCCCAGTGACAAAATTGGAGCTAACATACTACAAGCTCTCTTTGCATGTGCTATAGTGTATACTTTATTTACTATCCTATTATAATAAATCAATTGTTGCTCTTTCCCCCCAAAAAATGGTGTTTGAATAATTTTTAAATCCTTGAATCCATTGTTTAATGGTTTTATAACTATCAAACATACTAAATGATAATGTAATTGATTATATTATTGTCCACTCATCTTTCATTGTTTCTTCGTGGCTTTAACAACCGGCTAGGAGAGGGTTTATAACACTCACAAGCACAAAAACCCCATTGCAAAATGGCAACTCTAGTGGATATTTTGATCCATTAATCCAACTCTTGATTGTTTCCAGGCTCACTGATATTTAGTAGTTTGTAGGCTTAGTTTAGCTTCTATTTTTTCCTTGGCCATCAACTAGAAAAACCCTCTTTTTCAATGATTTGAATTTTTCAATTTCTCAACTTTTTGTGCCACTATGTGTGTCATTTTTCCTTTGATTATGGCAGCATTCACACAGGTTTTACCATTAGAATCTATGCGACAAAGTCATGATTTTGGTACATTGTTGAGTAGCATGAATCATGATATTAGTAAGTTTTGTAACCCACTCGACTATCCTAATTGTGCCACTATCGAAACTAGAACCCTCACAACCCTTTCCAAATTCAATTTTTTTAGTAGCATTTGACTTTTTATAGGCGGTTTCATTTTTTCTATGAGTTATTGACTATCCTAACTCTACTAGTTATCATGATAAATGCTTAGAGGTTAAAGAACATTGTAGGTAAAGATTAAAAAATATTTTTTAAGTACTTATCACCTTTACAATTCTTTATTTCTTTACACCTACATTTAGAATTTTACTTCTACATTGCCATTTTTTATCATTACACCCGTGCACACATCAAAGGACCTAAAACCTCTCCCTAATCAAAGTATGATCATTACCTTGCACTTCTAAAGCAATCTAGACAATTCATAATGATTAGGGTAGTGATATACCTCCTTCAACAATTCCTAATGATAAATTCACTTGGTTCATGATGCCAAGCTTAGCCTTCTAAGAAAATGAAGGCAACCTTAATCTAATCGATTACAATCCTCGCTTGAGGATACGATAAATTATAGTTTATGTTAGTCTTGTGGAGATAGGAATCCAAATAATTTTTCACAATTGTTTTTCATTCAAACATAGTTGTTTTCCTATATTACTTGAAATCCTTTCTACATGTGTTTGTTAGCACAAGGGATGCACTCCCTTTTGAATGTAAATGCTCAAGGTCAAGATCGGTAGTTTGACGAAGCCACCTAGCTCTTTCAAGTTATGTGCCACCCCTTGACCACTGGAAGCTAGTAACCCCTTGTCCATGATTTGCAAAGAGGTATCCTGGTGGCTAAAATTTTAGGTTTATCATTNAAAAACATTGACATAATAACACAATCACAATAACATTCTAAATCCTTGTGCATCTTATTCATTATTCACTTCATTTATGTTCAAACCTCTAGGACCATAACTTAAGTTAGCAAACCCTCCAAGTACTTTCCCATGATCCATGGATGATAAACGGGGTAAATCGTTGGCCTTGATTACAAAGCCTAACATTGAGGGGATCAAGAGATCCAAACCCATTATACTTAATTAGTCCAATCTATTTAAGTTGTGCTCTAATTTACATCTTGGACTCATTGTTGTTTACATGAATATAGCAAAAATACACGGGCAATCTTTTTTGAAGTTTTCTTCCATAAAACATAACATCCGTAACCAATGTTTCATTGGATTTTTGGTAGAATCAAGTAGGGTTCATATATAGTGGTTTCCCCATATAAGTAGGTAGAAAAAGATGAGTTTGATTTTCCTTCAATGACCATTAAAGAGGTTTGCCCAACAAGTAGTGTGCTTACCATCACTTCTAGTTATGGGGCTTGGTACACATTGGTCACTTCCACCTACCCATCAAATACAGTGATCTAAGTTTCTATCTCATTCAATGCCAAATTAGGGTCACTTATTACACCCTAATCAATACATAGATTGTTCCTCACTTCAAGGTTGACACAGTGGTCACTTCCTACTCCCTAACTAATACAAGAGTGGTTCTACCTCCATGATCAATGTTAATTTTAGTCCCATCTCGTATATGTTATATATGAACATATCACAACTTTTTGTCTACAATCGCTCAAATTGACATTTAATTCTACTCAGTTTAAAGCCAACACATGTTATCGTGTAGTTTTGACCCAAAATGATGCTAGTACATGTTGCTCATTGTTGACACACACCCAAAACCTTAGTTGTGTATTCTTAAAAGGGTAGACCAAATTGCTAGTGCAACAATCACAAGAAATCTTAGTTTGGGCTTTGACTTAAAGTGGTTTCGTTGCTTTGAAAGAGAATGATGGTAATGCATACATGGAAAACAATGGTCACCTAAATTGAGGAAAAAAGTAAATGAATAGAATATGCAATGGGAGTAGCGAATACACAAGTGAAACATAATCAAGTCGCAAAGACATTAAATGCCCAAGAAATGGGAAGAAACATGGACCAACAACAACCACCTTTTGTAATGGATATGGATACTACAAAAATGCCAATTTAGGATGGTTTGTAAGGTACTTGCTTTCATTGGAATTATAGGACAAAATGGTGGTGTTGCATATAAGACTAAGATTACCATTTGGGAAATTGGAGGATTACACCTTCACCCATTGGTAAAGTCTTTCTTATTGCATAAGAGATGCAAGGTTCAAATCTCCCTCCTTTGTGTGGTAAAAAAATAAAATATATTTTTAAACTAGTATTGCTTTATAATACTCTTTTTTTTAAGCTTTCCCACAAACTCATTATAAATTTTGGATATTCCTATTGGAATAGTTTCTCGACATAAATTCCCTCCTGTGTCCTCCATGTTAAAGTGAGTATTTGTACCATGTTAATGTGGAGTTAAGATTTATAGATCATTGTAACTTAATCAAAAGTGTTTACATATATTAAAAAAAAACATAATTAACAATGTAAATTGGAAAGGAGATTTTATGGTCATAGCAACAATGACAATGCACCACAACATAGGAACATACATTTTTTCAATTCACACACTCATGCACATGTTGATGTTTGTAGCATCAGATAAGTACTTCCACACAGGTCTAAGTGTCTAGATGTGTGGAAGTCGTCCAAAGCCTTCTACCTTGGTAATTTACTTTATTTAAAAGAGTTATTAAAACAAAGTCATTTTATTAATTAGTTGAGTTTATTTAATGAAATGTCAAAGCTATTAACATTAGTGAATTAAATCTTAGCCATTGATCTCAATTGAGGTGAGATTTAATCTCAATCGTCAATCACTTTGGAGATTAGGGTTAGGTAATAACTCAAGATTATAAAAGCAAGGATAGGGTAAAGGAGGAGGGATATACAAATACTCGACACAGAGAGTAGAGAAGGACTTTTGCTCAAGGAGATCTCGGATAAGTGGAGAAGGATTTTCATCTAGAGATCAATGCAGGTCAAGGAGAAGAGAGAATAGGGGTGGCCGCAATGAATTCTAGTAGATTGGAGTCAGAGTAGCTGGGTCGCGTCATACAGAGTTTGTAATACAGTTTGGGTGTGTGTGTACGTGGGTTTCAGTGGAGACAGATGCGTATACGTAGGTTTTCTTAAGGAAAGTTGCGTACACCTTGAAAAGTATGAAAATATGGGGTCATACAATATCTCAGGAGTTTCTAGGGTTTGCAGTTGTTGTCTAAAGTTTTCTATATTTCTCAGTGGGCCATTTTCGTGGTAAGGGAGCCTTTGTAAGCTTTGAAGTTATTTGAATGATAAGCTTAGTTGATGGGAAGAATATCTTTGTGTATTGTGTATGGGATTTGGTTTCTAGTATTGCTTCCACTATTTATTTCACTTGATTATTCCAACAAGTGTATTTTGTTTTGTGAGTTGCTAATTTGATTTACAACACATAAATCACTAGAAAGTAGTATACATCGGTGTCGGGATTAGAAAATCAACATCATGCAATCTCCACACACGAGGGAGGGGAAGGTGAAGCAAATATGCTTAAACACCCCACGACAAATCAACCATTATATTAGGAAGAGGACCATTATCACCCTATTTTTGCTTATCTACGCCATTTAAGTGGTCACATCTAAAAACATCACAAATGGACATAGCTCACATAATGCCTCCAATTACATGATCTATAGTTTGTTTACACACCACCAAGCAAAGCCAAACCTTCAATTGACAAATTCTAGGATTGCATGATATATCCTTCAATATTCATGCCAATCATGCTGAGAAAGCTTCTATAATTGCACAACCCATATAAATCTATAAACTTGACTACTTTGCAACCCATAAATGCCCAAGGACATCCTACAATTATGAAGTGGTTGTGTACATACCAACTTAAGTCTCCCATCTCAAAAACACTTGGTCCTTTGGCCTTTCTTAAGGTCTCATCAAGCACATGGGTGCCCACGACTAAATGAGGAGCATTCACATGGGAACTAGTTTAGATTGGGGTTTCAATTCTACTTATAAACAAAAGCCATGACTGAGCATTGAGAAGGAGGAAGTTAGAGTAAGTTTATATTGGAGAAATACAACCAAAGAGTGAATATCATGTTGCTCCCACTCATATATTTCATGTTTGCTTGCCCTCTTGATGCGCATTTCTCCTCGAAAGTGACCATAAAGGGAAATGTTGCTAACTTCACGAGAGATTGAGACGAAGTCTAAACAAAGGTTATAAGGACCCTCCCAGTGACAAAATTGGAGCTAACATACTACAAGCTCTCTTTGCATGTGCTATAGTGTATACTTTATTTACTATCCTATTATAATAAATCAATTGTTGCTCTTTCCCCCCAAAAAATGGTGTTTGAATAATTTTTAAATCCTTGAATCCATTGTTTAATGGTTTTATAACTATCAAACATACTAAATGATAATGTAATTGATTATATTATTGTCCACTCATCTTTCATTGTTTCTTCGTGGCTTTAACAACCGGCTAGGAGAGGGTTTATAACACTCACAAGCACAAAAACCCCATTGCAAAATGGCAACTCTAGTGGATATTTTGATCCATTAATCCAACTCTTGATTGTTTCCAGGCTCACTGATATTTAGTAGTTTGTAGGCTTAGTTTAGCTTCTATTTTTTCCTTGGCCATCAACTAGAAAAACCCTCTTTTTCAATGATTTGAATTTTTCAATTTCTCAACTTTTTGTGCCACTATGTGTGTCATTTTTCCTTTGATTATGGCAGCATTCACACAGGTTTTACCATTAGAATCTATGCGACAAAGTCATGATTTTGGTACATTGTTGAGTAGCATGAATCATGATATTAGTAAGTTTTGTAACCCACTCGACTATCCTAATTGTGCCACTATCGAAACTAGAACCCTCACAACCCTTTCCAAATTCAATTTTTTTAGTAGCATTTGACTTTTTATAGGCGGTTTCATTTTTTCTATGAGTTATTGACTATCCTAACTCTACTAGTTATCATGATAAATGCTTAGAGGTTAAAGAACATTGTAGGTAAAGATTAAAAAATATTTTTTAAGTACTTATCACCTTTACAATTCTTTATTTCTTTACACCTACATTTAGAATTTTACTTCTACATTGCCATTTTTTATCATTACACCCGTGCACACATCAAAGGACCTAAAACCTCTCCCTAATCAAAGTATGATCATTACCTTGCACTTCTAAAGCAATCTAGACAATTCATAATGATTAGGGTAGTGATATACCTCCTTCAACAATTCCTAATGATAAATTCACTTGGTTCATGATGCCAAGCTTAGCCTTCTAAGAAAATGAAGGCAACCTTAATCTAATCGATTACAATCCTCGCTTGAGGATACGATAAATTATAGTTTATGTTAGTCTTGTGGAGATAGGAATCCAAATAATTTTTCACAATTGTTTTTCATTCAAACATAGTTGTTTTCCTATATTACTTGAAATCCTTTCTACATGTGTTTGTTAGCACAAGGGATGCACTCCCTTTTGAATGTAAATGCTCAAGGTCAAGATCGGTAGTTTGACGAAGCCACCTAGCTCTTTCAAGTTATGTGCCACCCCTTGACCACTGGAAGCTAGTAACCCCTTGTCCATGATTTGCAAAGAGGTATCCTGGTGGCTAAAATTTTAGGTTTATCATTAGTGGCTTTCATGGGATTGCAGAGGCCCTTGAGACAAATAATTTCTATCCACTTGGACCTTTTCCCCAAGAGTACTTCATTATAATTTATTTTATCATATTGTCACTTGTGTTATTTGATGAACTTCATCACCATATATTGAGACAATTGGAAAGGCCACTTATAATTTGTGGTTTGCATGAGAAATTACTAAAGTCTTGGGATTGTGTTTGTTGATTACAAACGTGTGAAAACATTTTAGCCAAAACACCATATTTTGTCAGCAAATGAAACACACTTCCAAACCACTTATTGCACCACATGCACGTAGTTTCATGATTAAGACATTGCTTTCACATTATGTTTTCATTTGTCACATTTCCTTTTACCCAACACCTTGTAGCGAAGAAAGATCTTAATAGTTGGGCATTATAGTGAATTCCCATTCATTGAGGCATTCTCTTAGGCTTCATAGCCAACCTCTATTACTAGGAGGGATCCCAAGTCTTTATGTCTCTCCTTCAAAGCGCAGTGTATGTAGTCCAAAACCAAATTCAAGCTCTTCCATATCGAGCTCGTCCTCTACTAGCACATCCACTTCGAGCTCCTCACCTTCTAGCTCATCCACCACTACCATATTCACGATGATTGGTCCTAGCTTACCCTACATGGCTAGTTTGAATATTCCCAATTTGGTGAAATTTATTAATGATCATATCCAACATGATCTATCTTGGTCATCCATGCCAACCAAGTTGCCCTCTGACATACCCACGTTCAAGGGTAGACTAGGTGAATATTCGTGAAACCATGTGACGACCTTTCATCTATGTTGCTCCTGCAATAACATTACATGAGATTCAATGTGGCTCAGGTTGTTCCAACACACCTTATAGGGGTGTATGCAAATGGTGCATTTAAGAGATAGTTGGTACTCATACCTCTTTTCAATTGATAACCTAAGCCTTTTTTAGTTACCAATCCATCACAATACTAGGGTTGAAATTCTTACTAACTTTCACCAAACCACTGCCACTCATATCACCATGAGTGCTTCACTATAATTATTTCTATCATACCTTCACTCGTGTTCTTCAGTGGACTTCATCACGTTTTGTTGAGACAACTGGAAATCCTCATTACAATTTATGGTTTGTGTGATGATTTACTAGAGTCTTAAGATCATACTTGTTGATTAGAAACACTTGAAATATTTTTAGTCAAAATACCATATTTTATTACCAATTGAAAAACACTTCCAAACCACTTATCACATCACTTGCTCACAATTTCACGATTTGGGCATTACTTTGACATTCCATTTTCATTTGTCACCTTACCTTTTACATATCACCATATAAATCAGAGAGATATTAATAGTTAGGAATTCTAGTGAATTCCCAGTCACGTATGCATTCTCTTAAGTGTTGTGGCCTCCCTCCTTTGCTAGGAGGGATCCTGAATCTTTCCATCATATCAAGGCATGGTGTATCCACTCCAAACCCAAATCCAATATATTCTACATTGATCTCATCCATGTCAAGCTTGTCCTCTACTAGCCCTTCTATTTCGAGCTCCTCACCTGCTAGCTTGTCCACCACTAGCACATCTAAGATGGATAGTTCTAACTTTCCCTACATGGCTAGTTTAAATATTTATGATTTGGCGAAACTCATTAATGATCCTATACAACATGATATAGATTGGACACCCATGCCAACCAAGTTACCCTTTGAAATACCAAAGTTTGAGGGTAGATTGGGTGAAGATCTGTCAAACCATGTGATGACCATTCATCTATGGTGTTGTTCCAATAACATTACGAAAGATTGTGTGAAACTTGGGTTGTTTCAAAGCACACTCACATGGGTGTTTGAAAAATGGTAATTAAAGAGATGGTTGGTACTCATACCACTTTTGATTGAATAGCCAAAGCTTTCTTAACCTTTTATCAATAATCGGTCTGTCACGATGTCGTGGTTGAAATTCTTACAAACTTTCACCATTCCATTTCCACTCACATCATGAATTACATCCATAAGTGGCCTCGATGATTTAGTATATGTAAGATTGAACTCAAAGGTTCTATCCTATTGGATTGGTTTTTGTAATCCCTCCTCCCCATTATCCCTAAAGATGTGGCACCACCATGTCTTGATTGGAAGATGAGGCTATCCTCAAAGTGAAACATTTTGACCTTATTTATGCCTAGTCAGGGTATCTATACTTCATCATCCTGGATGCCCCTTATCATCATACCTCAACCAACCAACACCAAGGGCATCTCATGTTGTTGATGATGTTATGTGGTTCCTTAAGCATGCTACTAACTAGTTTGGCCAAATGTCCTTCTTCACGGGTATTAGTTAGTATGGTTGATGTGGATTATGTAGATAATGAAATGAAGGTAGGAATAGAAATCAAACACATAGATATTGTAGAGAGTGCATTAATACAATGGAACCTGAATTCTTTTAATGAATGAAATATAAAAATACTATAAAATGCAAAGAAATACAAACTAGCTAGAATGACACTCACTTAACTCTAAATAAAGATGTGTTGGTTATGCTCATTTGTAAGAAGACATTACAAGAAGTCAAAACTGTCTTTTAAACATAAAGTATGATGCCCTGAGATTCAAAACCACTAAATATCCAAAACATTAACCCTAGGAAATAATGTGGCAAAAGGAATGTAGGCCTTGAAGAGGCCAGTTGATATGTTAACTTCCCAAGGCCACAAATTTTGCATACAAAATTATTTTACAGTGTTTCTTGGACCATTAAAAATCTTAATCCATGCTCCATGTGTTTGGAATTCTATGAAATCTTTGATATAATCAAAGATTGCATTGCCTTTGTCAACTGCAAAAAATGCAAGGGAAATGCCTAAAAATGCGATGGAAGTTCAAGACCTAGAAAAATGTAATATAACTATCAATATGTGGAACCATTTTGAGTTAGTGGAACAAGTGGGTGGCAACCAATATGCACCTGGATCAGTTATGCCCCCTTAGAAAGCAATGTTCCCCATTAAGTCAAGTTCCTCCATGAAATGGGGAAACTTATTTTGAATCTAACTCATGGCGAGTCACTTATCCCGATGAAGGAGCTACTTTCCTTTGACAACCCAATAGAGTTGGATGTGATATAGGTAGGTGCCCTTCATCTTGGTGTCAATGATTTGATTGAATATCACCTGCTCAATGAAGTCAAGATTGATTTATGTGGGGGCCAATTGCTCAACCACCATAAAGGTGCCTAGAAGAGGTGGAAAATATGGTTGAAGTAGCTCCACATTAAATATGGGGTGCAAGCTAAGGAAAAAGGGGAATACTTAATTCTAAAGCATTCTTACCCACAACTTTGGTGATGGTGTAAGGAATGTATCAAAGTGGGTAGAGCTTTTGATGGGGTCTTGTGAGGCATTCTTGCTGCAAATGCAACCATACCTTATCTCCCACCTTAAAATTGCATGGAACTTGATGTTGATCGTGGCACTACTTGTACCTGTCATTGGTTTTTTGCAAAATATCATGAACTTGTTGTTGTATGTGTTGGATCCACTCAACAATTTTGGCTAATTTATAAGCCTTGATCTGGGCATGGGAGGATTCTTTCTGTGTAAATGTAATGGGCAAAGCTATGTCTACTAGAACTAATGGATGGAACCCCAAGCACACCTAAAAAGTGTTGTTTCCAATAGAGCTATGAAGGGATATGTTGTAGCTATGTTAAACATAGGGAAGGCTCTTATCTTATGTGTGTGGATGTTTGGAATTGTACATTATCAAGATATGCATAATCATCCTATTGACTACCTCTATCTATCCATCAATTTGTGGGTGGAAGGCAGTCGATTTGGTCAGCTTGGTGTCCATCATTGACCATGGGTTGGACTGGAAAATACTTAGGAACCTATTGTCCATATCTAATGTAATAGTCCGTGAGAGCCCGAAATGAACACAAACATGCTCAAAGAAGAGCTTAAAGGTGGCCTCTGTCATGATACTCTTCTTGTAGGGTGTCAAAATGGCCATCTTGGAGAATCAATCAATAACCCCAAATACACAGTCATTTCCATGCTTGGTTGAAGGTTGGTCGAACATGTAGTCAATGGAACTGGATTCCCAAATTCTGCTTGGGGTAGGCACGAAAGTGTACAACCTCGACTTCTTAATGGAAGGTTTGGTGATGGCACATGCAATGCATGATCGCCTCTAACATCGTGTTGGAGATTTGGCTGGTAGAAGTGATTTTGTAGCACTACCATTGTCTTCTCCATGTTGAAGTGCCTTACCATCTTATTGTAATGCATCTAACAAATGAACTTCTCATGCTTGTTTGAAGGAACACAAAGATGGCCAAAATGGCATAAAAGTTCATCCCAGAGATGAAAGTCTAAGATTGGTTTACCTGGGTCTAATGTATGATAGGTAACAACAAATTTAGGGTTGTTGTCATACAATTGGGGCCACCAAGAGGTTGTGTGTCCATGAGAGTTAAGCATTGTGGTTAGTGCCATAACTGGAGGTCGACTGAGGTAGTCCACAACGTGATTTGTGCTACCCTTCTTGTACTTGATGTTAAAGTGGAATTGTTACAGGTACATGGACCACTTTTCATAGTGGTTGTTTTATAACTTTCCTTGCATTTGCATGAACTATAGTGGCTTGTGATCAGTGTGGATGATCGTCTCCTTCCCTACAATGTAATGATTCCATTGGAAACATGCCTACACGATGGAGTACATCTCCTTGTAATAAATGGGGTACTTTTGAACTACGTCGAAGAGTGTCCCACTATGATAGGTGATCAAATGTCCATGTTGAGTGAGGACTACACTAACAACATAATATAAGGCATTTGTCTCAATCGCGAAGGGGTATTGCAGGTTTGGTAGCAAATCGGTGTCTAAAAAAGGTAGTGTTTTAGATCCTCAAATGCTTTCTATTATGACATAGCCCAAATGAAATTGGATTTGGCCCCACCCTTGGTCACTTGGCATGGGGGCCAAGCGATATGAGAGAACCCCAACATCAACCTACGATAAAAATTGAAAAGGCCCAAAAACTATGGAGCTTTGTTAGAGTTGTTGGGTCTGAATAATTGCATATGACTTAGATATTGGCTAGATCCACATGAACACCATGTTCATCTATGATGTATACCAAATATTGGATTCTTTGCTTGTTGAATGATCATTTCTCCAAATTGGCATATAACTCGTGTTACTGCAGGGTGCTTAGGAACTATTTAATGTGTTGCAAATGTTCTACGCAAGTTTTTGTTCAAGAACATAGGGTATTCCAATAGAGGATGAACACATTTAGTAACCACTCACACAACCAGATCAAAGATAAAGACACCGATTGTTTTACGTGGTAAAACCCCAATGTGGGGAAACATCCACAACCCCAGCCAACATGGCCACTTGAGGCAATTTATTATTGCAAATGAAAAATATTACAAGAGAGTTTCTCATAATTGATCATCGACAAGTGACCATCCATGCTCTTTAAATAGAGATGATGGACCAATCAGGTGTTAAGCCATAGATCAATGTAGTCATTAAGATCAAGGATAACATGAGTCGATGGATCACTCTATGTCTAGAACATATTATGACCATTGGATTACATAACTACAAATGCATACTAAAGAAACAGACTTTAACCTAACGACACATGAGACCAAGTTGATCTTAACTAACTCCTAAGTGTCTAAATATCGTAACATCCCCCCTCAAGAACAACTTGGGATATGATTGAAGGATTTACAAAGATGTCACAATAAGAGAAGGAAGGAGGCATTAGAGTCTACCCCCCCTTAATGACAACTTCTTGAACTCCTAACATAGATCAAAGTTTAGAAAATTTTGCTTCTATAAGAGACTTTGTGAAATGTCTGCAACTTGATCTTTTGTAGGGCAAAAGAACACTTCAATAACTCGACCATGAAGGAACTTTTTGATGGAGTGCATGTGTACCTTGATGTGTTTGTTGCACTGACGTTGAACTGGATATTTTGCGAGCTTGATGGCACTTTGATTGTCGCACGAGAGGGTGGTAAGATGTTATTGCTAGAATCCAAACTCTGAAAGGATCTATTGAAGCCACAGGGCTTCTTGAATTGCATTAATTGTAGCTCAGTACTCTACTTCTGCTAAAGAAGGAGCAATAGCTGATTGTTTCTTACAAGCCCAAGTGATAGGTCCAAAACCAAGGTTGAAAACATAACCTACAGTAGACTTTTGATCATCATGGTCGTCAGCCCAATCTAAATTAGTGCAACCAACCAACAAAGGAGTCCCCTTTGAACTGTAATGTATCCCAAGTTGAACTGTACCCCAGACATACTGAAGTATCATTTTTGTTGCTTTCCAATGGCTTTCATGAGGCATTTGCATATAGGGGCATCAAGACCAACAACAAAGGAAATATTATGGTGAGCATGAGTCACATATAAGAGGCTACCAACTAATTGATGGTACAAAGTGACATTGATTTTGGGAGTAGGACAAGTGGAAACAAGTTTTACTCCATACTGGAAGGGAGAAGGGGATGGTTTAGAATCATCCATGTGAAAGCAACGAAGAAGGTGACAAGCATACTTAGATTGGGAAAGAAAAATTCCTTCCTTGGTTTTCAATACTTGGAGGCCGATGAAATAATGCAAATAGCCTAAGTCTGTCATTTCAAATTTCTTTTTAAGGTTGGTTTTCACATGAGTTAAAAGTTTAGGGTCACTACCAATGAGGATAAGGTCATCAACATTAAGAACAAGTATTATGATATGGCTTCCTACTTTCTTGGTATAGACATTGGGGTCAGAATGACATCTAAAAAAGCCGATGTCAAGAAGAAAGCTGTCCATTTTGGCATACTATGCTCAAGGAGATTGCTTAAGACCATAAATAGATTTCTTAAGGTGATAAACAAGGTTGGAGTCATTTTGGACATAGCCAGAAGGTTGTTCCATGTAGATTTTTTCTTGCAAATACCCATGCAAGAAGGTGGATTTAACATCCATCTCATGGACCTCCCACTTATGTGAGGTAGCATGAGCTAGAACAAGCTAGATGGAATTCATTATTGTCAATGCCTTCAACTTGAGAGAATCCTTTGGCAACTAATCTGACCTTGTGTCTTTCAACACTTCCATCTAATGCATACTTAATTCTATACACCCATTTACATATGACAAGTTTTCTTTCTTTTGGAAGAGGTACAAGATCCTAAGTATCGTTCTCCATTAAAGAGCGATACTCGTCATTCATTGCCATGTCCCAATCTGGATCGCCTAAATCTTATGCAAATGTGTCTGGATCACGAGTCTCTGAAACGTGAGCCAAAAGAGAGGAGGCTCACTAGAACTGTGAACGTGTTCGATGTTGATCTGTAGAATCATCAATTGCTTCTCGTGTTGAATAGACATGTTTGGGAAGCAATGGTTATCGTGTAGGATCATGTTCAATGGACTCATCTAGAGGAAGGTGAGCAAATGAAGGTGGATTTTCACCATCACTGTCATCTTCTCAAGAAGAAACCAAAACAAGAACAAAATATGGCATAAACGTCAAAGATGTCTCGCAAGACGAAGATGGAACAAACATTGAATTAGGCTCGCAAGCCAAGATATTTTCACCAAATTTAACATCTCTTCTAATAATAATTTCATTCGAATGAGATTGAAGAAGTTGGTAGCCTTTGACATCTTCATAATATCCAATAAACATTCACTTCTCACTTTTAGGCTATAATGTTTTCCTTTTCTCATCAGGAATGTGAGTCCATGCTACACTACCAAATACACATAAGTGGCTTACATCTAGCTTAATTTTAGTCCATGCTTCTTCTGGCATTGTATTTTTTAAAGCCTTCGTGGGAGTGTGATTCACTAAGTAATTTACACAGTTAATGGCTTCTGCCCATTAATGAAGACTTAATCCCTTAGATTAGATCATACAATTAGACATTTCTTTTAATGTGTGATTCTTTTTCTCAACAACACCATTTTGTTGCGGTGTATATGCAACATTATGTTGCATTTGAATGCTCTGTGTAGTGCAATGACTTGTAAAATTGTTTTTCACATATTCACCTCCATTATATGTTCTTAACCCTTGAAGTTGATGTCTAGATTGTTTCTCTATAAGGGCCTTGTAGGCTAAAAACTTGTCAGAAACTTCACTCTTAAGTTTTAAGAAGTAAACCCAAGTGCATATGGAGAAGTCATCAATGAAGTTTAAGAATTACTTGCGCCTAGAGAAAGAAGGAGAAGAAACCAGACCACACAAATCACTAGAACAAGCTACAAAGGGGTCGAGGTGTGTCAAGAGGCACGTTTGTCAAAATTGTCTCGATGATGTTTGTCAAGAACACAACTGGCACAAACACTGTCTCTGTAAGAAACAAGAGGAAGAATAATCACCATATGTTTTTAACATAGTTGTTGCAATGAGCAATAGTTTAGATGACCAAACTGCTCATGCCAAAGTTTGCTCAAGTCATCTCTATGAACAACAAAAACTGAAGGAAAAGATGATGACTCAAAGTTGTGAAACTTGTACAACTTGGTAATATCATCAACAATTCCAATTGCTAGGACATGCTCAAGATATTTTGAATCCTCGATTACAACTTGGTGATGTGAAAACTCTGTGTTTTTACCTTCATGTGAATGAGTGATTTGATACACTAATAAAAGGTTGCAGGAAATACTTGGAACACAATACATCATTGAAATGACCATTATCTACCTAAATTGATCTAGACCCTACAACACTAAGAGATCTATCATCACCAAAAAATATTTGTTTGTTGTTACATTTGTTTAGAGCAGAAAAAATGGCTTTATCCTTAAGATGCTCTAGAATTAATAAGCCACTCATCAAAAGATGAAGTAGAAGTTGCATTGAAGGAGAAACCAAAAGTAGAAAGTGCATGTCCATGAGAAGAAGTGTTAGAAGAAGAAGACTCAATATTGATGTTGTGATTCTTCATCATTGCTTCTAAGTCTTCCGTATTTTTAAAACATTTAGACTCCACATGACCATCTCGCCTACAAAAATTGCAATGCTTGCAAATCTTCTTACTTTTCGATTTCGCCCCTTTGTTACAATTAGGAGTAGAAGTTGGTTGAGAGGGTTTGAGACCCTTGTTTTTCTTGTTGTTGTGGCGAGGATGTTGCTTCTTTGGATTCTTGAATTTATCTTTATGCTGGGCCAACAAGGCTTTGTTGGATGTACATGCAGTGTTGATTAATCCAAGTTGCACAAGATTATCTTACTCTCGAATCAGAGAATAACAAAATGACTCAAGAGTGGGAGTTTGGTAAGCACTCCCTAGAGCTTCTCTAGTGGCATAAAAGGTAGATACAAATACATAATATGCACTACCAAGATTAGTAGGAATAACATATATGCACGAGTCATCCTTCAGATCTTATTTACAATCTTTACATAAAAGTCTAAGTGTTTTGAACTTAGATAAATAATCTTCAATGCTAGGAAAATCATTGGGAGTCAAAGTCATTAACTAATTTTCAATTTAGTGGGCTCGAATAATACTGTGTTTACCAAACATAGCTTGAATCTTTTCCCAAGCTTCATTGGGGTCATCAATTCCTTGAAGGTGAAACCTTAAATCAGGAGAGATGGACATTATGATTAGTCCATGTGCTTCGTCATTCTTACTATCCCATTTGGCTTTCTTTTCGACATTAGTGGGTTCTTGTTCTTTTCGCATGGTAATCTGACAAAATCCTTTACTTCTTAGTACATCCTCCATATGGGATTTCCATGAGAAGTAGTTGGTATTGGTAAGAAAAAGATCACTACGAGAGGCCATATTAAAACAAGTAGATAATCTGGATTTAAAAGTTAAAAATGATGGTCTAGATTGAAGTTCTCGAAAAAATAAGTTAAAAAAAAAAAAACGATGTCAAAAAATGAACTTCAGATGTGAAAGTTATGCCCTTTTGAAAAAAAGCATAAACGATAACCAAAGAGCCACGTGGCAAGTAAAAGTTGGTTCACGTGGTGATGCCCCTCCTTCACAAACTTTCTTATAACCTCACTTTTACAAATAAGTTTCTTATGAAGTCACCCACTTTTATAGAATAAGTGAGAATCACTTTTACAATGAAGTTACTATGTAACTTAAAGTTGCATGCAAAAAGTAACTACACATGAATATTAAAGTTAGTAGTGATTCACTTTAAGTGAAATGCATTTTGCAATGAATGCATGAATTTTTTTTAAAAATAACAAAAAATGGACTTTAACTCAAAAACTCTTACTAATTAAAACAATTTTCAACCAAGTGAGCTAGTACAAAACACATTATAATTGTAAAGGAGGAGGATTGGGTTGTTGTTGTTGTTGTTGGAGCTCTGCCTCAAGGTGCGTGCTTAAAAAAAATGTATTTTCATGTGTTCACATAGAAAGAAAAACAATTATGCTTCCCATTAGCAACAATGGGGTTAGATCTCGGTTATCTTGCCTGAAGAATGCAAGTTTTTTCTTTGTTTCTTATTTGCTTAACATCACATGACAAAGAGCATGCACAAACAAGAAAACACTTTCCGCTCTGTTTCTGATTTGCTAAGATCACACATAGCGCATGGTAAAGAGCATACATAGACTAGAAAGAATAACAACCCATAAATAAAAACATAAAATTGAAATATTATCTCTGTAAAAAAATTTAAAAAGGCGTATTTAGACTTTATACCTTTTGATTTGACTGAAATGGTCGTATCTTGTGCAAACACAAACCTTTTTGAGTGAAACGAAAAATATTTCTAATTGAATAAAGCACTCTAGATGCAATGGAACAATACTCTCGGCCCACAAGTGTATGAAAATGGCAGAAACCATAAATGTGGCAACATGGCTTCAAGATCTCGATCTTCAACGGGAGCGGGTCTTCAAACAGGCTCTGATACCATGTTCGACAACACAAGGTATTCCAATAGAGGACGAACACCTTCAATAATCACTCACACAACCAAATCAAATATCAACACACCAATGCTTTTACGTGGTAAATCCCCAATGTAGGGAAACATCCACAACCCCAACCAATGTGGCCACTTGAGAAAATTTA
This sequence comes from Picea sitchensis, assembly GCA_010110895.2. Lineage (NCBI taxonomy): Eukaryota > Viridiplantae > Streptophyta > Pinopsida > Pinales > Pinaceae > Picea > Picea sitchensis. The sequence goes on along the minus strand of SNQJ01S0009187.1, from coordinate 54,962 downwards.
TTAATGTAAAAGAAAAAATATTACAAGAGTCACAATCGATCATTGACAAATGACCCTCCGTGCTTTTTAAATAAAGATCATGGACCATTTGGGTGTTAAACCACTGATCAATATAGTCGTTGAGATCGAGGAGAATATGAGTTGTTGGATCACTCTATGTCTAGAACATATCATGACCATTAGATTACATAACTACAAATGCATACTAAATAAACACACTTTAACCTAACGACACATTAGACCAAGTTGATATTAACTAACTCCTAAGTGTTTAAATATCCTAACGGTTTTGTTGAAGACGAGCATGCCATCCAAATATACAACCACAAAAGAATTTGTAAATGACCACAAGATATCGCCCATCATCCTCATTAACATTATCAAAGCATTAGTCAAGCCAAAAGGTATGACAAAATCACTCGAAAAGGCCTTCTTTAGACTCAAAGACAGTCTTGCATGCATGAATTTGCTCAATTGGTACCTAGTGTAAATGACCACAAAATATCGTCCATCATCCTCATTAACGTTGTTGAAGCATTAGTCAAGCCAAAAGGTATAGAAAATCACTCAAAAAGGCTTTCTTTAGACTCAAAGATAGTCTTCCATACATTAGTTTGCCTAATTGGCACCTAGTGGTGACGTAATTTTGGAACATTATTACTAGAAAACTTAGCACCCTTGAGCTAATCGAGAAGATCATTAATTCGAGGAATTGGATATTGGATCTTAACTGTGTTTTTTTTCAAATCTCTTTAATCAATATAGATTTTCCATGTCATATACTTCTTTTGCACCAACACAATTGGGCTCCAACAAGGTGAAATGCTTGGTTGAATGTGGCCCTTTTGGATGAGCACTTGAATTTGTCATTTATTTCTTCATTCTCCATAAGGAAGTGTATGTATATTGGGCCATTAGATAAATGAGAGCCATGTATTCTTCAACTATCTTGTCCACTTACTTTTTTTGTGTAGAGAGACCCTATGTAGAGGTTGTGGTGGTCATAATGATCTTCTATTCACCTCATGACCAAATCATGAAGAGGGAAAATCTCCCAGTCTAAGAGATTACCTCCATGCACTACTTCACTAAGATCAAGGTAGTTGCGGTAGTTAGAACTACCTCTGGTACTCTATAGAGATAACCTCCCAAATTAATAATGACACTATTTGGCCCAACTCACAAACAACATGATGCTTCCACATATGGGGTTGTCCCAAAAGATGGTCGCAAACTTCAAGTGGGGTAACATCACATAACACCTCAACTTTGAAGGGTTTGATATAGTAGGGTAGGTGACATTATTGACTGAAGTGGATATCTCTTCCTTGGCTTAGCCAACCAATGGTGTATAACTAGGGGTGAGTCATTGTAAGCAACTTCAATCTCTTGATGGACTCTACTTAGATCATGTTCTTCTAGCTGTCGTTGTCAATACTGAAATGTAGTGGAGTCCACTTCACCCATGTCCATGAATGGAAGAGGTGCTCACCTTCATTAGGCTCCCTCAGGCTCCTCTAGTTCTTCTAGTTGGATCTTTGTGGTTGCAATGGTAGCACTATGTTTTGTGTTGATGATTTGATTTCCCTTATCTTGCTTCAAATCATAGTCCAAGACAATGCATGAATCTGAGGCTTTTAGCTCGACCAACAATGACTACTTTGAGTGACATTCATCATGTTGTTCCAGGGGATTTTGTGGAACTCACACCACTTTCCAATGTCCTCCTTTGACTTCCCTTTACCCTTCTTTGTCTATGGATTAGATTGGTTATCCCAAGGTTGGCTATCCTTTCTATGTCCTTTGTTTTGTGAGTTGGGGCCACCTTTTTCATGCTTCTACTATAGTGGAATTGTAGACCCAAACTCATACTTATTATTTTGCTTATAATTTTTATCGATTTTTGTTGGCTTAATCTTGGACCAGGGTCTACATAGGTTTCCAACAAAGGGTTTGTTATAGTTTAAGAATTGGCATATTCAATCCCCAAGAAAAGGAATGTAAGGCCCTAGCCTTGAATGGTTTTGAACACCTCTGTCACCTGATCACCTTAGTGGTCATTGACCATCACATATGGACACAAAAGAAGGTTGACAACAAGAAGAGTCAATTTTGGAGTACCTTGGCATGTTAGCAAGGCACACCATAGACATGTCAAGTGACCTTACTCAGACTAGGCACACCAGAGACCTTGGCAACTCACATTAGTTGCACACACCAAGATAAGACTAGAAATAAACTTGGTGAGGGAAGGAAAATAAGGTTATCATAGATAATCTCATTCATAGGTACACACTAAGCATGATGGAAAATGTGTCTAAGAATAATTATTTGGCTTATAGATGACTTGGATACACTGGGATGGGCGCCATTGGTTATGTGCACGTTGATTGCACGTACTTAGTTGGGTGCACTTAGGCATATGCACATTGGATAGGCGTACTTGGATGCACATCACATGGATGGATGTTGGCTAGGGGAACTTGGTTGGCACACCTTCCAGGTGCACTTAAGCGTAAGACAACTGGGCACATTGGACACGCCTTGTTGGGTGCACTTCCTAGGCACACTTGGGCACACTTTGTCAAGTGCACTTGGATGTGGGTGCACCCTTGGAAGATTAAATATGTGTAACACTTGTGACGTGACACCATTGCATGTGAACATTGGAAAATAATTCATGAGGGCGCAATTGAGTTGGACAAGTGGGCACTTGGGTCCACCTTAGAGTTGATGGGGCTTGCAAGTGCAAGGCAAGTCTCATATAAAAATGAGGACACCTCAAAGGTTTTAAGGATGGAAGCAATGTTCATTCACACAAGAGTGTAAAACAACTTTGTGATAGTGCTAAGTTTTGGGTTGGCACAACAGGGTGATTTGCACTGGCTAAATGCAAGGAAGAAGAAGACATGACTTACAAGAGGCATGCTTATGGTTTCTTTAGGAGTTGGATTGATAGTTCTTGTAGGTAGTTGTGCCTTATGTAATTTGATGCAGGAGCATCATGGTCATCAAATAAATTTGACCTCTAGAAGGTCTTACTTTTACTAAAGGGAGTGGGTTCCCTTAAATTTAGATTAGGTGTAAATTAGTTTGAGTAGATAGAGTTGAATTGCCATGCAATCAAACGAAAATTCTATTTTGGGTCATATTTTTTAGTAGTTGTAGGAGTTCGTTTTATTTGCTAGCATTAAATTACCTTAGATAAGGATTAAATGGTTTTCACTATATGTAGAAGAATTTAGAATATGAGAGGAGAGGGAGTGAACAAGGAGAGAGGAAAGAATCAATGTACTCTATATTTGATTGATGAAGAATGTTTTTCTTTACATAGATGAATAATAGAGATTATTGGTTCCCTTATTAATTGAGTCTTCCTTTGTCCATGACTATGGCATATGTTCTGTCTTGATTTTTGTATGTGCAAGTGGGGCCATTTTAAGAAATAGTCAAATAGAAAGGGCTTGTTTTTGTATGCTTTGTTTTGTGGTTTTGTTATTAATGTTTGTTGGTGTGATTCATAGGGTAATCATCCATTTGATTGATTTAATTAACACTTGATTTAATGGAGTATGGATCTGCATTTAACTATCAATGATATTTAGTTTGTGCCCAAATTTGGAACGTGGGTACCTTGATGGTCATAGAATTCATCCTTGAGGGAATAAGAGCTAGCATGCACCTATAGATGGTATTTTCCTCCAAAAGGATATCATGTGTGTAGTTCGTGGTTTGATATTTCGATTGTTATAGACTTTATTTATTATAGATTTTATTGTGGGTGATTTCTGGATGCATCCTTTGCTAAATCGATGGTGAAGTAAACATTAGCAAGCCATTGGATTCATATTCTAGTTTTATATCATGAAACATAACTTTCAAACCATACATGTGTTATATAGGGGTTTGATTCATGAAGAGAAAAATCGTCTTTGGATGGGAAAGGAAATCATTTTTCTTTGATAGATAGAGAGCACATATAGTCATGTAGATTGAGGTCCGAGCCTCCAATTGTAAGTTGCAAGGAGGAGAATGCCACCATGAAGGACAGGTGCACCTAACCATGATTCAAATTACCAGAAGAACAAGCTACTACAACATTTTGATCAAAGGTAAAATTTAGACATTTACTTCTTGCTAAGATAAGGGTAGCAATTTGGTAGTTGGGTTTTGATTATGGTTCTAGTGAATAGAGAAATTGGGGATTTGATGAACCCATGTAGCAAGGAGTTGTTCTAGTAGAAGGGTAGATTAGCAAACCCAAAACCGATCATTCAATCAACGTGGTTGACAAGGGAGAAGAAAGTTGCAGTCATAAGATAAGATCACTTGAATCTTGCAACAAACATTTCAGTAACATGAATGTATTCTAGTAGCCACTATAGGAAATAGAATTTCATGTAACCATGTCAGGGAAAGAGGTTTGTCATAAAAGAGAGGGTTCTTAAAAGAGCCAAAGGGCTTATGGAAGCCTACTGTTGTATCAAGTAGTGTTAGAGTAGAAATATTCCTGCATACAACGAAGGAGAACTATAGATCCAAATGAGATCTGGGAGGTAAATATGTATTTTGAATTTTGTAGCTAAAATTTGGTACAATTCTTGTTGTGCGGGTAGCAACAAATGGAGAGAAAGAATAAGTTTTGTGACAAAAATCCTTACAACAAAGATGTTGTAATAGAGGACAACTTCTAGCTAAGGTTGGGAAGAAGTTGTCGAGGAAGGAGAGTAGTGGAAGCTCTTAGGATAAGTGGGTAAAGTGCATAAGCTTAGAAGAGTAAGGAAGCTCGGAGGCTTCTAGTAGAGAGAACCATAAATACCAAAAGGTCAGGTTCACGAGAGAAGCTTGGTGAGCTATTTTGTAACAAGGTGAAATAGACTTGTTACTGCAGAGGTTATTTGTGGCTCACTATTGAGCATTGTGAAGCTTAGAGAAATGGAGATGACTAGAGACAGTCATATGAAAGGTTTAGAAGAAAGAATCCACAGAGTAGATGGCAAGGAATTTGGTATGGAGTTGGCTGAGTTGAAAGAAAAGCTTAGTAAAATGATGAAGTTATTACAAGAAAGAGTTGAAGAAGACCAAAGAGGTGGATGGATTCTCAAGAAGAAGGTTTAATGGCCTGTTAGGAAACTTTTTGAGAGGAAGTTGATACATAAGCTGAGTGTCTAAGTATCCAGAAGTTCACTATTGTGAACCTGAGCAAGGATTTATGCTTGCAGAAGAGGTTGAGGTATAGGATGAAGGCCTCGTGAAGTGCTTGGAGAGTTCAATCCAACACAAGGAAAGGATGCTAGAGGCATCTAAAGAGACAAGAAAGTATCATATTTTTAGAACTAAGAATTTGTGTGAGTGTGTGTATGCAGGTACTGAAGATGATTGAATTGGCCAAGAAGGTGCCACCAGGGAAGAGGAAAAGGATCAACAAAGAGATCATAGACAACCAGGAGAAAATACATGAGACAAAGATAAAGGAAAGAGTAAAGGAACTCACAAAACATTAGAGGAAGATGAAGATAAGAAGGAGTTGCAGGCTCCAAAAGAGGAAATGGAAGACAGATTGAAGGAAGGATGCAATATTCCAAGAGTTTGAATGGAAGATAGATAGAAAGGCAACCTTGTGACATGCTCAAAAGAAGACACCAACATATTGTCAAAAGATGGTGAAGTAGGACAAGTAAAAGCAGAGGATGAGCTAATAAATTTATCTTTTCAGATTTTATTCAATGAGCATGAGCATATGTTGACAGGTGATGAGCAGAGAATTGTCTTGATAGACAATAAAGGAAGGTTAAGAGAAAATACTCCCAAAGAGAGTGATGGTAGCATGAAGAAGGACGGTGAAGAAGAAGCTGATACAAAGAACTTAGCCCAAGAGATTGCAACATGTCAAGAGGAGACCATGAGGAATAGAAAACAAGAAGACAACCAAGAAGCCAGAGATAAGCTTTATGAAGAGGACAAGAGGATGAAGATAGTAGTGATAGAGAAGGTAAAGACACCCAAGAGAAAAAGAAAGAGGAGTGCAGAGGGCATGCAAGGAAGAAAGGTAAAAGAAAAGACTAAAGGAGAATTTGAATAATCATGGCAGTAGAGCCAAAGTACAAATTGGCTTGAAAAAGAGACAAGAGATGAAGAGCAAGAAGATCAAAATAGAGAAGAGAACACCAAGGAAAAAAAACAACCATTAGAAGATGATGACAACAGAAAGGACACAAAGATAACTAGGGAGCAGATCACCAAGATAAAAAAAGAACATCTAAAATTTGATAAACATGGCAACCAACAACAAAAAGATGTTAGACCCGTGGAGATGAGTGTGTTGACAGGGTGGTCAAAAAGAAAAGGTAGCTAAGAGCCTCAGAGGATTGTGAAGAATGACATGACAAGGGAATGATGACAAGAGTATTGAAGCTCAATGGACATGAGCAGAAAGACATGATGAAGAATGAGTCAGAAATTTGGGATAGAGAATGTAATGAAGAAGAAAAGAGTGAAAAAAATGGAAAGAAGTATGCACAACAACAAATTTGTTCGGAAGATGCTGATAGGATCAACAGAAGCCAACAAATGACAAAATAAGACATAGAACAAAGCAATGTAGAGTAGAAAGTTGGTTGCAAAGATAACCTAGAAAATGAGGATGTTGTTGAAATCAACAAGGATTCATGGATGACAGATGAGGATATAGTTCAAAGAAAATAGAGTTATGAACAACAAAGGCTACATGGTCATTGGCACATGATCATAAGAGAGTTGGAAGACATGGAATGTTGGTTGCTTTGCAAAGAGATAGTTAATTTTGGAGTTGGGAGAAGCCCACAAAAGGATGATGAAAAATGAAGAAGAATGTCTTGCAAGAAAAAAAGGCGTCATGAAGACAAGAAGAGTAATACCGCATTGAAGATTGTTGAGCAACAAGAGCTAAGAGGAACAGTTTGGATGAGAAATCAACAATGGATAAATATGATGATTGAGGAAGATGAGTTGAGTCAGCACGTGAAGGACTCCGTAATAGAAATGTATAGTGAGGTACAAAGATAAGATGATGATAAAGGGAGCCTAGAGGAGAGGGTAGAATGCTCATAAACATTGATAGAGTAGTTGCGTGAAGAGATGAAGATGTCGAAGTAGGGTGAAAAGGATGAATCCATGCATATTTGGTGTGAGGAAGTAAAGCGAACAAAGATTAATAGTGAAAGTACATGGAAACAATGGACAATGTTGGACAGTGAAAAGGAAATAGCATGGGAAAGGTCGTGGAAGAAGCCCAAGAAAAATTTCAGTAGAGTAAAGAAGGAGAACAATTATGAAGATAGATTATTGGATCCTTGAAAGCATGAAAATAAAGGAGCAACAATAGAGTAGCAAAGCTAGAATAGAGTCGACAACAAAGTACAATTCACTAAAAGGACTTGTTTAAGCAAGGCATGTGGACACCAACAACATAAAATATGGAATCCAGGTGGAGTGAAGCAAATAAGAAGGCCCATGGATAAGAGTCCATGAACATTTTTTACCTCAGGAGTATGATGCAGGAGCATCGTAGTCATCAAAGAAATTCGACCTCTAGAAGGTCTTACTTTTACTAAAGGGAGTGGGTTCCCTTAAATTTAGATTAGGTTTAAATTAGTTTGAGTAGATAGAGTTAAATTGCCATTTAATCAAACCAAAATTCTATTTTGGGTCATATTTTTTTTGTAGATGTGGGAGTTTGTTTTATTTGCTAACATTGAACCACCTTAGAGAAAGATTCGATGGTTTTCATTGTATGTAGAAGAAATTAGAATATGAGAGGAGAGGGAGTGAACATGGAGATATGAAAGAATCAATGCATTATGTATTTGATAGATGAAGAATGTTTTTCTTTACAAAGATGAATAATAGAGATTCTTGGTTCCCTCAGTAAATCAAGTCTTACTCTATCCATGACTCTGGCATATGTTCTGTCTTGATTTTTGTATGTGCAAGTGGGGTGATTTTAAGAAACAATCAAAGTGAAAGGGCTCGTTTCTATATTCTCTATTTTGTGGGTTTGCAATTAATATTTGCCAGTGTGACTTAGAGGGTAATCACCTGTTTGATTGATATAGTTAACACTTGATTTAATGAAGTATAGATCTACATTTAGCTAGCAATGATACTTAGTCTGCACCCAAATCTGGAATGTCAGTACCTTGATGGTCATTGAATTTGTCCTTGAGGGAATAAGAGCCAACACACACCTGTAGATGGTAATTTCCTCCAAAAGGTTGTCATGTATGTAGTCTGTGGTTTGATATTTCGATTGCTAGAGACTTTATTTATTATAGATTTTACTGTGGGAGATTTCTGGATGCACCCTTTGCTAAATTGATGCTGAAGTAAACATTAGCAAGTCATTGGATTCATATTCCAGTTTTATGTTATGAAACAAAACTTTCAAACCATACATGTATTATATAGGGGTTTGATACATGAAGAGCAAATTTGCCTTTGGATGGCAAAGGAAACCATTGTTCTTTGATAGATAGAGATCACATATAGTCATGCAAATCAAGGTTTGTGCCTTTGATTGTAAGTTGCAAGGAGGATAGTGCTACCACAAAGGATAGGTGCACCTAATCATGATTCAAATCACCGGAAGACCAAGCTACTGCAACATTTTGATGAAAGGTAAAATTCAAGCATTTACTTCTTGCTAAGATAAGGGTAGCAATTTGGTAGTTGAGTTTTGATCTCTGTTCTAGTGAATAGAGAAATTGGGGATTTGATGAACCCATGTAGTAAGGAGTTGTTACGATAAAAGGGTAGATTGGCAAGCCCAAAACCACTCATTCATTCAATGTGGTTGACAAGGGAGAAGAAAGTTGTAGTCATAAGATAAGAGCACTTGAATCCTGCAACAAACATTTCGGTAACATGAATGTATTCTAGCAGCCACTACATGAATATAATTTCTTGTAACTATGTTAGGGAAAGAGGTTTGTCATAAAAGAGAGGGATCTTGAAAGAGCTAGAAGGCTTCTGGCAACCTACTGTTGCATCATAATTGTAGTTAGTAAATGAGCCACAAGCAGTTGGTTGCACTCCTATTTGTACATTGTAACATTCTTCATCTAAATAAAGTTAAGGCACATGCCTTGGGTGTCGACCATGCATGTGTGGTGTGGACTCTTTATGTTGCTGAATGTTGTTGTCCCTTGTAATGGGTTGTGTTGGCCAAGTATTGAAATATTAGTTAAGTGTAAAGTATTGCTAGGATGTTTTAAATGTTGTGGTTGGATGTATGCCTTTTGTTGAATGAACTTGGTTGAGTAGGACTTAGTTGCATTTGGAAAACCGTAGCTTAAGGTGAAGTTATGGGTAGACCTTAAGTAAAGAGGTGTAGTTTAGTTGTAGTATGCACATGTTGGCCAATCCCCCGCGACCGAGGCAAGGCACTGCCGCACGACCTCAAGTGTCAAAACATACTTAGGAGAAACTCAAGTTTGCAAAGAAAAATCGGGGAAAACTATAGGTGTGTGAAGGGTGGTATCAGAGCATACTCTTCACCACTTTGTGAAGGAAAGGTAATATCAGAGCAACAAATTTGGTTTGCAACAATTCTCTTCACCATTGTCTCTATCATGACAACTGGTTTCAAAACAATTTGCACACTCTTCTTCATGTTTGGGAAAACTTGAGACAAGGTAACAGGCTTTGGGATGAGTTGTTAGGCAGTCGCTAGAGTGACTTGAATACTAGGAAAAGTTGAGTTGCAACTAGGCTCAAGAGGCAACCAGGATAGTCATCTGCACAATATGGTTCCCTTGTTGTTTCAGGAACATTGCAAGCTTGAGGTAGCAAGGTGAATGAAATCTTGGAGATTTGGGTAGGCTTTTCAGATGTACCTAGAGGGTCAACCCACTTTTGGGTTGTGACATGGAAACCACAAAGAAATAGTCACAGAAGACCAAGATGGAAGGTGTGGCCATGGACTTGGAGCATTAAGATTGAGATATTTGTTAGTAGTACCAAGCACATGCGACAAAGCTAGAGTAGACTAATGCATGAGTCGAAGCTTGAGTTCAAAAGTTTCAGACTTTGATTGAACAAGTAGAGACTTGGGCACTGCCTAAGTTGGGATCATTCAGGAGGAAGGATTCCCAAGATGAGGTAGAAATTATAGCAATGAAACAACTGAAATGCATAAGTCTAGAGGCAAGAATATCACTTGTTTCCTTTGTTGCCATAATCATTTTCCCATGGATTTTCCTTTGTTGCCATAATCATTTTCCCATGGATTTTCCTTTGAAGAAGAAGTTGGAAGACTTGGAAGAAGTCCAAGTGCAACCAACTTTGGAGGTGAATCCAATGGCCTTGGGACAACCCCAGTGCAGTAGCCTTCAAAGGCAATGTTGGATATTTAGGGTGCCTTGATAGCAGGTGTAGGCAAGTTCGTGGTAGAAGGTCATGAACGTGGTTTACAAGGTGAAATCATGAATGGCCTTTTCTTTGTGAATGCAACAGTTAGTGTGTTGAAGTTGGAAATCTTGGTAAACATCGCTGCAACTCATAATTTTGTAAGTGAATGTAGTGCTATGACATTTCATCATAAACCCGATAGAAACATGGCCACATTCAAGGTGGTGAACTCCAACAATGAAGCCAACAATAGGAGTAGTTCGTTCTACACCTTTGAAGGCTAGGGACTGGTTTGGCAGTTTCGACTTGACAATTGCTCGATTGGATGATCGAATAATCATATTGGGGTAGAACTTTCTCAAGCTTGATAAAGCAATTCAAGTGCCCAATGAGAACTGTTTGATGTTCCTAGATGGAACCAAGACTTGTGGTGTGCATATGATGACTAAAAGAAACTTATGAAGGATGATAATAATGTCGACCGTGAAGTTGATTGAGGCAACCATCAAATTTGCAGATAGGCCTTGTGTCATTGCACAATAACAAGAAGATATGGTTTTGGGTAGAGTATCCTTGGGTGCCCAATATGGTGAAGACCATATAGAGAACAAATTGGTAACATTAGAGACATTGGGGGAGTTAGTCTTGAAAAAAATCAAACCATTGTGCACTTGGAGGAACCAGAAGCAAGATGTTGGAGGCAAGGTTGAACTTGTACCAATAGTAGTTGTGGAGGTTTTTGACAGAGTTGCACACATAATTGTGCACCAAAGGAGGTAGGCTAGACATATGCCTCATTTTTTTATGAAAATCAGTCTAAGTGTTTGGGTTGGGAAATGCATAGAGGCACTCACCTAGAAAGATTCCCAATTGCAAGACGATGGAACAATTGAAGAGAAGGTTTGTGAAGCCAGTCATGAGTTAAGTGCACTTCTACTTCATGAACACTGACAAGTTGAGGTGTGATATTTATTGTTCCAAAGGATTTACGAAGCCTAGAAGAGATCGTTGAAGAAGCTCTACTGCTAGTTAAGGGTTGAGTAAATCAATGAAGATGTGAGCCATGAAGAGGTAATAGAGGGCAAAGTTGGTTGAGGCACCTTTGGTGACAATTGAAGTTCAAGGATCTCAATTGGTTGCAACAATGGGAGATAAAAGCTTCCATGATCATGATGTAGTTGTCATTGTATAGTTTTGTAGATTAGCCATGGTGATCTATGATTTATAGTTGACAACATATTGGTTAGAAGAATTGGGTTGCATATTGTGGGAGGATGTAGTTCTAAGTTACTTGACCACACAACACAAGTTAAACACTTTGGTTAGCAGTGGACTTGGTAGCCACTTGCCATCTCCTTTTATTTAATGAGTCACAAGGTGACTCACCACCTAGGAGTAGGCAATGGAACCTATAACACCTGTAAAATGGTGCCTTTGAAATTTATATTTGGAGATAAATTAACGATATGGAGGTAAAGGTGATGATGTTGCCTTAGTTCAAAGAAGTTGTGCAATGTGATCGAAGTGTAGATGCAACTAATTGTTTGGGCATGAAGAAGTGCATTTTCATGGGTTGGATGCGACAGTTGGATTGATCACCTAATTGGTTCACAACAATGTTGTTGACATTGTATAGAGGCATGGTAGAATGGGTCAAATTATTGATGTTGCACAAGTTTGGGGAAGTGCAACACTTGGATAGTTGTATAACCTTCTTAATGAAGGTTGGATTGAAATGGTAGAAGGTAGCCATGATAGTGTTGACACTTGGATTGCATAAGCAACAATATTGACACTCAGGTTGTAGTCACAACAGAAGGCAACAACAACTTAGACATCCAAAACGCATTGTTGATAGAGTGTGGGCTAATATGCTTCATTCAGAATAAGTATTGGACAATTAGTAGTTGCTTAAGTAATTTTGGTAGTGATAGTGTGAATTAGTTGGAAAATTTAATTGTTGAAAGATGCATGGGTTTGGGTAGTAGACTTGGAGGACAATGGGTTCTTGAGAATGTTGCCGAGGATAATATTGCATTTTAATGGGGGAGAATATAAGGTCCCAACCTTTAATGTCTTCAAGCACCTCCACTACATGACCTTCTCGACAGTCATTGGTCGATACTTATGGACACAACGAAAAGTTGATGGTGAGAAGAGTTAGTTTTGGAGTGGCTTGGCACATTGTTAAGGCACACCACAGATATGATGGGTGCCCTTATGCAGATTAGGCACACCATAGAACTTGGTAGCTTGCATTAATTGGACAAACCAAAAAATGTTTGGAAGGAATCTTGGCAAGGGAAGGAAAAGAAGGTTATTATGGGTGACCCGATTCATAAGCATGCACTAAACATGACAGGCAAAGTGGATAAGAAGAACTAACTCGCTTATAGATGGCTTGGGAACACTCGGATGGGTACATGTCGACTATGCATACTTAGTGGGCACACTTGGGTGGTCACATGTTGGTTAGGCACATCTGGATGTATGTCGCATGGATATATGTTAGCGGGGCACACTTAGTTGGTGCACCTTTTGGGTGCAAGACAACTAGGCGCACTTGGGCACACTTTGTTGGGTGCACTTCTGGGCACACTTAGATGTGGGTGCACCTTTGGAAGAGTAAATATGTGTGGAACTTGCGATGCAAGACCATTGGACGTGAATGTAAACAAACAAGTCACGTGGGCATAGTTGAGTTGGACAAGTGGGCACTTGTGTCCACCTTAGAGTTGAAGGGGCTTGCAAGGGAAATGCAAGTCTCATATAAAAAGGAGAATGCCTCAAAGGTTCTAAGGATGGAAGCATCATTCATTCACACAAGAGTGTAAAAGATCTCAATGATAGTGTTAAGTTCTAGGGTTGGCACAACAACGTGATTTTCTCTAGCTAAGTGAAAGGAAGAAGAAGAGAGGACATACACGAGGTAGGCATGTGGTTGCTTGAGGGAATGGATTGACCTTTCTTGTAGGTAGTTGTCCCTTCTGTAATTGTAGTATGTAAATGAATTGTAGTAAATTGGTCGTGCTCCTCTATTGTACATTGTGTCACTAAGGAAAATTTCATCACTATGACTAAATAAATATTACAGAAAGGGATGTCCCCTGTATGCCATACACGTGTTGGATTCGACAGAAGATAACAAGCTGAAGATTGAGGACCATCTAGTATTGTATGAGTACAAAGATGTATTTCCTAAAGAAATACTAGGACTTCCTCCTAAAATAGATATTTACTTATCCACATAGATTATGCAAAGATTAGTACCTATGTCTAAGGTACCTTATAGGATGAGCACACATGAGTTGGTGGAGCTGAAAATGCAAATGAAAGAAATGTTATACAAGGGGTATATCAGACCAAGTGTATCCCCGTGGGGAGAACCGACATTGTTTTTCAAGAATAAGGATGGTACTCTTAGGATATTCATTGATTATAAACAATTAAATAAGATGACCATCAAGAACAAATATCCATTGCTCAAGATCGATGACCTCTTTGATCATTTGAGAGGGCCACATTATTTTCTAAGATAGATTTGAGGTCTATATATCATCAGGTCAGGATGAAGGAGGAGGGCATTTATAAAACTGTATTTAGGACAAGGTATGGGCACTATGAGTTCATGGTGATGCCCTTTGGACTTACCAAAGCACTAGCTACATTTATGTGCCCGGTGAACAATATCTTGAGTAAGAACTTGGACAAATTTGTTTTGTATTTTTATTGATGATATCTTGATTTATTCCAAGACCAAGGAAGAACATGAAGAGCACCTCAAGTTAGTGCTGCAAATATTGAGAGAGCATCAATTATATGCTAAGTAGAACAAGTGCAACTTCTTTTAGAGACAGATCCATTACTTGGGTCATGTGATCTTAGAAGAAGGAGTTGTAGTAGGCCCCAAGAAGATCAAGGAAATCATGGATTGCCCTATGCCTGAGAATGTATCAGAGGTGAGATCATTTATGGGACTAGTCAAATACTACATAACATTCATCCAAGGATTTTCAAGGATCAAACATCCAATCACTTCAATGCAAAGAAAGAGAGTGAATTTTGTATGGACAATAGAATGTGAAACAAGTTTCCAACATCTGAAATATATTCTGACTAATGTACCCATCCTAAAGATTGCAGATCCAGACAAGGATTTCTTGGTTTGTACGGATGCTTGCAAGGAGGGACTCAGTGGATTCCTCATGCAAGAAGGGCATGCAATTAGTTATGAATCCAAGAAACTAAATGAGCATGTGAAATGTTAAGTTACTTGTGATTTGGAGCTTGCAACAATTGTGCATGCTTTGAATATGTGAAGGCACTGCTTATTGGGAATATTGTTTGCGTTGATGATAGATTATAGTGGGCTAAAGTACTTCTTTGACTAGCCTTGTTTAAATTCCAGACAAGCCAGGTGGATGGCTCTCATTAGTGAATTCGATTTTGAAATCTGGCATATTAAAGGAAAGTAAAATCGAGTGGCAGATGCACTCAACTAGAGCATGCAAACAATATGTCTAACAATAGCTAGTGAATGCGATCCAAGCATAAATCACATAATTAGGAATGCTCTACAAGGCAATGAAGGAAGGCTTAGAGCAAGAGCCACGAGAGAAGAAGTGTGAGGGATATCAACTAATAGGGAATGGGTTGTTGTCATGTTGATATATAAAATCATATTCACATACCAAATTATGTCACACTGAAGGGTCTCATAATGGATGAGTTCCATAGGAGGCCTTATGTAGGTCACCTAGGTTATTAGAAGATGATAACAACTATGATAAATCTATGCTTTTGACCTGGTATGAAGAAAGAAATTGTAGAATACATTGCCAAATGCCTAGAGTGTCAACAGGTTAAGGTTGAGCACATGCATCCAACATGACTTTCTGTAGTCATTACCAATTCCATAATGGAAGTGGGAAGTCATATCTATGTACTTCAACACCGGTTTGCCAAAAACAACCAAGAAACATGATGCAATCATGGTAGTGGTGGATAAGTTGAGCAATATAGTTCACTTCATTCCAGTAAAATCCACCTCTAAAGCTATTCGTATTGCAAATATCTTCATAAAATAGATTTTCAGGTTACATGGCATGCCCAAGGCAATCATCTTAGATCAAGATGCCAAGTTTACTTCCAATTTTTGGAAGGGTTTGTTTGTAGGATTTGGGACATAATTGGCTTTCAACAATACTTACCATCCTTAGACAGATGGACTAAAAGAAAAATTAAATAGAAAGATATGTTGAAAATGTATGTTATGCACCAACCCAAGAAGTGGGAAGATTACATACCCCTGGTGGAGTTTTCTTATAATACTGGCTACCATGAGTCTCTAAAAATGAGTCCTTTTGAGAACTTATATGGCAAAAAATGTAATATTCCAATAAGCTGGGACAATCTAGTGGATCAGATTACACTTGGACCCGATATGTTGAAGGAAATAGAGCAGAAAGTGGCCAAGATCGAGTAGAACCTTAATGCGACATACGATAGACAAAAGAGCTATGCCAATAGAAATCAAACTCATAGGGAGTTCAAAGTAGGAGACCATGTCTACATTAGGTTGAGCCCAAGAGAAGTTATCTAAGAATGGGAACTTGTGCTAAGTTAGCACCTTGCTACTATGGATCATTCCAAATCCTACAAAGAGTATGACGAGTGGCATATAATCTTGCCTTACCTCCTACTATTAAAACACATAATGTATTCCATGTTTCCTTACTTAAGAAATATGTTCATGATTCTATTCACATTGTTGATTGGATTATGATCCA
>SNQJ01S0009187.1:0-38737 GCA_010110895.2 Picea sitchensis | reverse complement strand
CCCAAGAAATGGGAAGAAACATGGACCAACAACAACCACCTTTTGTAATGGATATGGATACTACAAAAATGCCAATTTAGGATGGTTTGTAAGGTACTTGCTTTCATTGGAATTATAGGACAAAATGGTGGTGTTGCATATAAGACTAAGATTACCATTTGGGAAATTGGAGGATTACACCTTCACCCATTGGTAAAGTCTTTCTTATTGCATAAGAGATGCAAGGTTCAAATCTCCCTCCTTTGTGTGGTAAAAAAATAAAATATATTTTTAAACTAGTATTGCTTTATAATACTCTTTTTTTTAAGCTTTCCCACAAACTCATTATAAATTTTGGATATTCCTATTGGAATAGTTTCTCGACATAAATTCCCTCCTGTGTCCTCCATGTTAAAGTGAGTATTTGTACCATGTTAATGTGGAGTTAAGATTTATAGATCATTGTAACTTAATCAAAAGTGTTTACATATATTAAAAAAAAACATAATTAACAATGTAAATTGGAAAGGAGATTTTATGGTCATAGCAACAATGACAATGCACCACAACATAGGAACATACATTTTTTCAATTCACACACTCATGCACATGTTGATGTTTGTAGCATCAGATAAGTACTTCCACACAGGTCTAAGTGTCTAGATGTGTGGAAGTCGTCCAAAGCCTTCTACCTTGGTAATTTACTTTATTTAAAAGAGTTATTAAAACAAAGTCATTTTATTAATTAGTTGAGTTTATTTAATGAAATGTCAAAGCTATTAACATTAGTGAATTAAATCTTAGCCATTGATCTCAATTGAGGTGAGATTTAATCTCAATCGTCAATCACTTTGGAGATTAGGGTTAGGTAATAACTCAAGATTATAAAAGCAAGGATAGGGTAAAGGAGGAGGGATATACAAATACTCGACACAGAGAGTAGAGAAGGACTTTTGCTCAAGGAGATCTCGGATAAGTGGAGAAGGATTTTCATCTAGAGATCAATGCAGGTCAAGGAGAAGAGAGAATAGGGGTGGCCGCAATGAATTCTAGTAGATTGGAGTCAGAGTAGCTGGGTCGCGTCATACAGAGTTTGTAATACAGTTTGGGTGTGTGTGTACGTGGGTTTCAGTGGAGACAGATGCGTATACGTAGGTTTTCTTAAGGAAAGTTGCGTACACCTTGAAAAGTATGAAAATATGGGGTCATACAATATCTCAGGAGTTTCTAGGGTTTGCAGTTGTTGTCTAAAGTTTTCTATATTTCTCAGTGGGCCATTTTCGTGGTAAGGGAGCCTTTGTAAGCTTTGAAGTTATTTGAATGATAAGCTTAGTTGATGGGAAGAATATCTTTGTGTATTGTGTATGGGATTTGGTTTCTAGTATTGCTTCCACTATTTATTTCACTTGATTATTCCAACAAGTGTATTTTGTTTTGTGAGTTGCTAATTTGATTTACAACACATAAATCACTAGAAAGTAGTATACATCGGTGTCGGGATTAGAAAATCAACATCATGCAATCTCCACACACGAGGGAGGGGAAGGTGAAGCAAATATGCTTAAACACCCCACGACAAATCAACCATTATATTAGGAAGAGGACCATTATCACCCTATTTTTGCTTATCTACGCCATTTAAGTGGTCACATCTAAAAACATCACAAATGGACATAGCTCACATAATGCCTCCAATTACATGATCTATAGTTTGTTTACACACCACCAAGCAAAGCCAAACCTTCAATTGACAAATTCTAGGATTGCATGATATATCCTTCAATATTCATGCCAATCATGCTGAGAAAGCTTCTATAATTGCACAACCCATATAAATCTATAAACTTGACTACTTTGCAACCCATAAATGCCCAAGGACATCCTACAATTATGAAGTGGTTGTGTACATACCAACTTAAGTCTCCCATCTCAAAAACACTTGGTCCTTTGGCCTTTCTTAAGGTCTCATCAAGCACATGGGTGCCCACGACTAAATGAGGAGCATTCACATGGGAACTAGTTTAGATTGGGGTTTCAATTCTACTTATAAACAAAAGCCATGACTGAGCATTGAGAAGGAGGAAGTTAGAGTAAGTTTATATTGGAGAAATACAACCAAAGAGTGAATATCATGTTGCTCCCACTCATATATTTCATGTTTGCTTGCCCTCTTGATGCGCATTTCTCCTCGAAAGTGACCATAAAGGGAAATGTTGCTAACTTCACGAGAGATTGAGACGAAGTCTAAACAAAGGTTATAAGGACCCTCCCAGTGACAAAATTGGAGCTAACATACTACAAGCTCTCTTTGCATGTGCTATAGTGTATACTTTATTTACTATCCTATTATAATAAATCAATTGTTGCTCTTTCCCCCCAAAAAATGGTGTTTGAATAATTTTTAAATCCTTGAATCCATTGTTTAATGGTTTTATAACTATCAAACATACTAAATGATAATGTAATTGATTATATTATTGTCCACTCATCTTTCATTGTTTCTTCGTGGCTTTAACAACCGGCTAGGAGAGGGTTTATAACACTCACAAGCACAAAAACCCCATTGCAAAATGGCAACTCTAGTGGATATTTTGATCCATTAATCCAACTCTTGATTGTTTCCAGGCTCACTGATATTTAGTAGTTTGTAGGCTTAGTTTAGCTTCTATTTTTTCCTTGGCCATCAACTAGAAAAACCCTCTTTTTCAATGATTTGAATTTTTCAATTTCTCAACTTTTTGTGCCACTATGTGTGTCATTTTTCCTTTGATTATGGCAGCATTCACACAGGTTTTACCATTAGAATCTATGCGACAAAGTCATGATTTTGGTACATTGTTGAGTAGCATGAATCATGATATTAGTAAGTTTTGTAACCCACTCGACTATCCTAATTGTGCCACTATCGAAACTAGAACCCTCACAACCCTTTCCAAATTCAATTTTTTTAGTAGCATTTGACTTTTTATAGGCGGTTTCATTTTTTCTATGAGTTATTGACTATCCTAACTCTACTAGTTATCATGATAAATGCTTAGAGGTTAAAGAACATTGTAGGTAAAGATTAAAAAATATTTTTTAAGTACTTATCACCTTTACAATTCTTTATTTCTTTACACCTACATTTAGAATTTTACTTCTACATTGCCATTTTTTATCATTACACCCGTGCACACATCAAAGGACCTAAAACCTCTCCCTAATCAAAGTATGATCATTACCTTGCACTTCTAAAGCAATCTAGACAATTCATAATGATTAGGGTAGTGATATACCTCCTTCAACAATTCCTAATGATAAATTCACTTGGTTCATGATGCCAAGCTTAGCCTTCTAAGAAAATGAAGGCAACCTTAATCTAATCGATTACAATCCTCGCTTGAGGATACGATAAATTATAGTTTATGTTAGTCTTGTGGAGATAGGAATCCAAATAATTTTTCACAATTGTTTTTCATTCAAACATAGTTGTTTTCCTATATTACTTGAAATCCTTTCTACATGTGTTTGTTAGCACAAGGGATGCACTCCCTTTTGAATGTAAATGCTCAAGGTCAAGATCGGTAGTTTGACGAAGCCACCTAGCTCTTTCAAGTTATGTGCCACCCCTTGACCACTGGAAGCTAGTAACCCCTTGTCCATGATTTGCAAAGAGGTATCCTGGTGGCTAAAATTTTAGGTTTATCATTGGTGGCTTTCATGGGATTGCAGAGGCCCTTGAGACTAATAGTTGCTACCCACTTGGACCTTTTCCCCAAGAGTACTTAATTATAATTTATTTTATCATATTGTCACTTGTGTTATTCGATGAACTTCATCACCATGTATTGAGACAATTGGAAAGACCACTTATAATTTGTGGTTTGCACAAGGAATTACTAAAGTCTTGGGATTGTGTTTGTTGATCACAAACGCATGAATTTTTTATAGCCAAAACACCATATTTTGTCAGCAAATGAAACACACTTCCAAACCACTTATTACACCACATGCACATAGTTTCATGATTAAGACATTACTTTCACATTATGTTTTCATTTGTCACATTTCCTTTTATCCAACACCTTGTAGCGAAGAAATATCTTAATAGTTGGGCATTATAGTGAATTCCCATTCATTGAGGCATTCTCTTAGGCTTCATAACCTCCCTCTATTACTAGGAGGGATCCCAATTCTTTATGTCTCTCCTTCAAAGCGCAGTGTATCTAGTCCAAAACCAAATTCAAGCTCTTCCATATCGAGCTTGTCCTCTACTAGCACATCCACTTCGAGCTCCTCACCTTCTAGCTCATCCACCACTAACATATTCACAATCATTGGTCCTAGCTTATCCTACATGGCTAGTTTGAATATTCCCAATTTGGTGAAATTCATTAATGATCATATCCAACATGATCTATCTTGGTCATCCATGCCAACCAAGTTGCCCTCTGACATACCCACATTCAAGGGTAGACTAGGTGAATATTCGTGAAACCATGTGACGACCTTTCATCTATGTTGCTCATAAAATAACATTACAGGAGATTCAGTGTGGCTCAGGTTGTTCCAACACACCTCATAGGGGTGGATGCAAATGGTGCATTTAAGAGATAGTTGGTACTCATGCCTCTTTTCAATCGATAACCTGAGCCTTTTTAACCATTTTTTAGTTACCAATCCATCACAATACCGGAGTTGAAATTCTTACTAACTTTCACCAAACCACTGCCACTCATATCACCATGAGTGCTTCACTATAATTATTTCTATCATACCTTAACTCGTGTTCTTCAGTGGACTTCATCACGATTTGTTGAGACATCTGGAAATCCTCATTACGATTTATGGTTTGTGTGATGAATTACTAGAGTCTTAAGATCATGCTTGTTGATTAAAAACACTTGAAATATTTTTAGTCAAAATACCATATTTTATTACCAATTGAAACACACTTCCAAACCACTTATCACATCACTTGCTCACAATTTCACAATTTGGGCATTACTTTGACATCCCATTTTCATTTGTCACCTTACCTTTTACATATCACCATATAAATCAGAGAGATATTAATAGTTAGGCATTCTAGTGAATTCCCAGTCACCTATGCATTCTCTTAAGTGTTGTGGCCTCCCCCCTTTGCTAGGAGGGATCCTGAATCTTTCCATCATATCAAGGCATGGTGTATCCACTCCAAACCCAAATCCAATATATTATACATTGATCTAATCCATGTCAAGCTTGTCCTCTACTAGCCCTTCTATTTCGAGCTCCTCACCTGCTAGCTTGTCCACCACTAGCACATCCAAGATGGCTAGTTCTAACTTTCCCTACATGGTTAGTTTGAATATTTATGATATGGAGAAACTCATTATTGATCCTATCCAACATGATATAGATTGGACACCCATGCCAACCAAGTTACCCTTTGAAATACCTAAGTTTGAGGGTAGATTGGGTGAAGACTTGTCAAACCATGTGATGACCATTCATCTATGGTGTTGTTCCAATAACATTATGAAAGATTGTGTGAAACTTGGGTTGTTTCAAAGCACACTCACATGGGTGTTTGAAAAATGGTAATTAAAGAGATGGTTGGTACTCATACCACTTTTGATTCAATAGCCAAAGATTTCTTAACCTTTTATCAATAATCGGTCTGTCACGATATCGTGGTTGAAATTCTTGCAAAATTTCACCATTCCATTGCCACTCACATCACAAATTACATCCATAAGTGGCCTCGATGATTTAGTATATGTAACATTGAACTCGAAGGTTCTATCCTATTGGATTTGTTTTTGTAATCCCTCCTCCCCATTATCCCTAAAGATGTGTCCACCACCATGTCTTGATTGGAAGATGAGGCTATCCTCAAAGTGAAACATTTTGACCTTATTTATGCCTAGTCAGGGTATCTATACTTCATCATCCTGGATGCCCCTTATCATCGTACCTCAATCAACCAACACCAAGGGCATCTCATGTTGTTGATGATGTTATGTGGTTCCTTAGGCATGCTACTAACTAGTTTGGCCAAATGTCCTTCTTCACAGGTATTAGTTAGTATGGTTGATGTGGATTATGTAGATAATGAAATGAAGGTAGGAATAGAAATCGAAACACGTAGATATTGTAGAGAGTGCAATAGTACAATGGAACCTGAATTCTTTTAATGAATGAAATATAAAAATACTATAAAATGCAAAGAAATACAAACTAGCTAGAATGGCACTCACCTAACTCTAAATAAAGATGTGTTGGTTATGCTCATTTGTAAGAAGACATTACAAGAAGTCAAAACTGTCTTTTAAACATAAAGTATGATGCCCTGAGATGCAAAACCACTAAATATCCAAAACATTAACCCTAGGAAATAATGTGGCAAAAGGAATGTAGGCCTTGAGGAGGCCAGTTGATATGTTAACTTCCCAAGGCCACAACTTTTGCATATAAACTTATTTTATGATGTTTCTTGGACCATTAAAAATCTTAATCCATGCTCCATGTGTTCAGAATTCTATGAAATCTTTGATATAATCAAAGATTGCATTGCCTTTGTCAACTGCAAAAAATGCAAGGGAAATGCCTAAAAATGCGATGGAAGTTCGAGACCTAGAAAAATGTAATATAATTATCAATATGTGGAATCATTTTGAGTTAGTGGAACAAGTGGGTGGCCACCAATATGCACTTGGATCAGTTATGCCCCCTTAGAAAGCAATGTTCCCCATTACATCAAGTTCCTCCATCAAATGGGGAAACTTATTTTGAATCTAACTCATGGCGAGTCACTTATCCCGATGAAGGAGCTACTTTCCTTTGACAAGCCAATAGAGTTGGATGTGATACAGGTAGGTGCCCTTCATCTTGGTGTCGATGATTTGATTGAATATCACTTGCTCAATGAAGTCAAGATTGAGTTATGTGGGGGCCAATTACTCAACCACCATCAAGTTGCCTAGAAGAGGTCGAAAATATGGTTGAAGTAGCTCCACATTAAATATGAGGTGAAAGCTAAGGAAAAAGGGGAATACTTAATTCTAAAGCATTCTCACCCACAACCTTGGTGATGGTGTAATGAATGTATCAAAGTGGGTAGATCTTTTGATGGGGTCTTGTGAGGCGCTCTTGCTGCAAATGCAACCATACCTTATCTCCCACCTTAAACTTGCCTGGAACCTGATGTTGATCGTGGCACTACTTGTACCTGTCATTGGTTTTTTGCAAAATATCATGAACTTGTTGTTGTATGTGTTGGATCCACTCAACAATTTTGGCTAATTTATAAGCCTCAATCTAGGCATGGGAGGATTCTTTCTATGTAAATGTAATGGGCAAAGCTATGTCTACCAGAACTAATGGATGGAACCCCAAGCACACCTGAAAAGTGTTGTTTCCAATAGATCTATGAAGGGATATGTTGTAGCTATGTTAAACATAGGGAAGGCTCTTATCCTATGTGTGTGGATGTTTGGAATTGTACATTATCAAGATATGCATAACCATCCTATTGACTACCTCTATCTATCCATCAATTTGTGGGTGGAAGGCAGTCGATTTGGTTAGCTTGGTGTCCATCATTGACCATGGGTTGGACTAGAAAATACTTAGGAACCTATTGTCCATATCTAATGTAATAGTCTGTAAGAGCCCGAAATGAACACAAACATGCTCAAAGAAGAGCTTAACGGTGGCCTCTGTCATGATACTCTTCTTGTAGGGTGTCGAAATGGCCATCTTGGATAATCAATCAATAACCCCAAATACACAGTCATTTCCATGCTTGGTTGAAGGTTGGTCGAACATGTAGTCAATGGAAATGGATTCCCAAATTCTGCGTGGGGTAGGCAGGAAAGTGTACAACCTCAACTTCTTAATGGCAGGTTTGGTGATGGCACATGCAATGCATGATCACCTCTAACATCGTGTTGGAGCTTTGGCCGGTAGAAGTGATTTTGTAGCACTACCATTGTCTTCTCCATGACGAAGTGCCTTACCATCTTATTGTAATGCATCTGACAAATGAACTTCTCATGCTTGTTTGAAGGAACACAAAGATGGCCAAAATGGCATAAAAGTTCATCCCAAAGATGAAAGTCTAAGATTGGTTTACCTGGGTCTAATGTATGATAGGTAACACCAAACTTAGGTTTGTTGTCATACAATTGGGGCCACCAAGAGGTTGTGTGTCCATGAGAGTTGAGCACTGTGTTTAGTGCCATAACTGGAGGTCGGTTGAGGTAGTCCACAACGTGATTTGTGCTACCCTTCTTGTACTTGATGTTAAAGTGGAATTGTTATAGGTACATGGACCACTTTTCATAGTGGTTGTTTTATAACTTTCCTTGCATTTGCATGAACTATAGTGGCTTGTGATCAATGTGGATGATTGTCTCCTTCCCTACAATGTAATGATTCCATTGGAAACAGGCCTACACGATGGAGTACATCTCCTTGTAATAAATGGGGTACTTTTGAACTACGTCGAAGAGTGTCCCACTATGATAGGCGATCGAATGTCCATGTTGAGTGAGGACTACACTAACAACATAATATAAGGCATTTGTCTCAATCACGAAGGGGTATTGCAGGTTTGGTAGTGAATCGGTGTCTAAAAAAGGTAGTGTTTTAGATCCTCAAATGCTTTCTATTACGACGTAGCCCAAATGAAATTGGATTTGGCCCCAACCTTGGTCACTTGGCATGGGGCTCAAGCGATATGAGAGAACCCCAACATCAACCTACGATAAAAGTTGACGAGGCCCGAAAACTATGGAGCTTTGTTAGAGTTGTTGGGTCTGAATAATTGCGTATGACTTAGATATTGGCTAGATCCACATGAACACCATGTTCATCTATGATGTATACCAAATATTGGATTCTTTGCTTTTTGAATGATCATTTCTCCAAATTGGCATATAACTCGTGTTACTACATGGTGCTTAGGAACTATTTAATGTGTTGCAAATGTTCTACCCAAGTTTTTGTTCAAGAACATAGGGTATTCCAATAGAGAATGAACACATTTAGTAGCCACTCACACAACCAGATCAAAGATCAAGACACCGATTGTTTTACGTGGTAAAACCCCAATGTGGGGAAACATCCACAACCCCAGCCAACATGGCCACCTGAGGCAATTTATTATTGCAAATGAAAAATATTACAAGAGGGTTTCTCACAATTGATCATCGACAAGTGACCATCCATGCTCTTTAAATAGAGATGATGGACCAATCAGGTGTTAAGCCACGGATCAATGTAGTCATTAAGATCAAGGAGAACATGAGTCGATGGATCACTCTATGTCTAGAACATATTGTGACCATCGGATTACATAACTACAAATGCATACTAAAGAAACACACTTTAACCTAACGACACATGAGACCAAGTTGATCTTAACTAACTCCTAAGTGTCTAAACATCGTAACATCCCCCCTCATAAACAACTTGGGATATGATTGAAGGATTTACAAAGATGTCACAATAAGAGAAGGAAGGAGGCATTAGAGTCTATCCCCCCTTAATGACAACTTCCTGAACTCCTAACATAGATCAAATTTTAGAAAATTTTGCTTCTATAAGAGCCTTTGTGAAATGTCTGCAACTTGATCTTTTGTCGGGCAAAAGAACACTTCAATAACTCGACCATGAAGAAAGTTTTTGATGGAGTGCATGTGTACCTCGATGTGTTTGTTGCACTGACGTTGAATTGGATATTTGGCGAGCTTGATGGCACTTTGATTGTTGCATGAGAGGGTGGTAAGATGTTATTGCTAGAATCCAAACTCTGAAAGGATTTATTGAAGCCACACAACTTCTTGAATTGCATTAATTGTAGCTTAGTACTCTACTTCTGCTAAAGAAGGAGCAATAGCTGATTATTTCTTACAAGCCCAAGTGACAGGTCCAAAACCAAGGTTGAAAACACAACCTACAGTAGAATTTTGATCATCAGGGTTGTCGGCCCAATCTAAATCAGTGCAACCAACCAACAAAGGAGTCCCCCCTGAACTGTAATGTATCCCAAGTTGAACTGTACCCCAGACATACTGAAGTATCATTTTTGTTTCTTTCCAATGGCTTTCATGAGGCATTTGCATATAGGGGCATCGAGACCAACAACAAAGGAAATATTATGGTGAGTATGAGTCACATATAAGAGGCTACCAACTAATTGATGGTACACAGTGACATCGACTTTGGGAGTAGGACAAGTGGAAACAAGTTTGACTCCATACTGGAAGGGATAAGGGGATGGTTTAGAATCATCCATGTGAAAGCAACGAAGAAGGTGACAAGCATACTTAGATTGGGAAAGAAAAATTCCTTCCTTGGTTTTCAATACTTGGAGGCCGATGAAATAATGCAAATAGCCTAAGTCTCTCAATTCAAATTTCTTTTTAAGGTTGGTTTTCACATGAGTTAAAAGTTTAGGGTCACTACCAACGAGGATAAGGTCATCAACATAAAGAACAAGTATTATGATATGGCTTCCTACTTTCTTGGTATAGACATTAGGGTCAGAATGACATCTAGAAAAGCCGATGTCAAGAAGAAAGCTGTCCGTTTTGGCATACTATGCTCAAGGAGATTGTTTAAGACCATAAAGAGATTTCTTAAGGTGACAAACAAGGTTGGAGTCATTCTGGACATAGCCAGAAGGTTGTTCCATGTAGATTTCTTCTTGCAAATCCCCATGCAAGAAGGTGGATTTAACATCCATCTCATGGACCTCCCACTTATGTGAGGTAGCATGGGCTAGAACAAGGTAGATGGAATTCATTATTGTCAATGCCTTCAACTTGAGAGAATCCTTTGGCAACTAATCCGACCTTGTGTCTTTCAACACTTCCATCTAATGCATACTTAATTCTATACACCCATTTACATATGACAAGTTTTCTTTCTTTTGGAAGAGGTACAAGATCCTAAGTATCATTCTCCATTAAAGAGTGATACTCTTCATTCATTGCCATGTCCCAATATGGATGGCCTAAAGCTTATGCAAATGTGTTTGGATCACAAGTCTTTGAAACGTGAGCCAAAAGAGAGGAGGCTCACTAGAACTGTGAACGTGTTCGATGTTGATCTGTAGGATCATCAATTGCTTCTCGTGTTGAATAGACATGTTTGGGAAGCAATGGTACTCGTGTAGGATCATGTTCAATGGACTCATCTGGAGGAAGGTGAGAAAATGAAGGTAGATTTTCACCATCACTGTCATCTTCTCAAGAAGAAACCAAAACAGGAACAAAATATGGCATAAACATCAAAGATGTCTTGCAGGACGAAGATGGAACAAATATTGAATTAGGCTCGCAAGCCAAGATATTTTCACCAAATTTAACATCTCTTCTAATAATAATTTCATTCGAATGAGGTTGAAGAAGTTGGTAGCCTTTGACATCTTCATAATATCCAAAAAACATGCACTTATCAATTTTAGGATATAATGTTTTCCTTTTCTCATCAGGAATGTGAGCCCATGCTACACTACCAAATACACATAAGTGGCTTACATCTGGCTTAATTTTAGTCCATGCTTCTTCTGGTGTTGTATTTTTTAAAGCCTTTGTGGGAGTGTGATTCACTAAGTAATTTACACAGTTAATGGCTTCTGCCCATTAATGAAGATTTAATCCCTTAGATTAGATTATACAATTAGACATTTTTTTTAATGTGTGATTCTTTTTCTCAACAACACCATTTTGTTGCAGTGTATATGCAACATTATGTTGCATTTGAATGCTCTGTGTAGTGAAATGACTTGTAAAATTGTTTTTCACATATTCACCTCCATTATATGTTCTTAACCCTTGAAGTTGATGTCTAGATTGTTTCTCTATAAGGGCCTTGTAGGCCAAAAACTTGTTAGAAACTTCACTCTTAAGTTTTAAGAAGTAAACCCAAGTGCATATGGAGAAGTCATCAATGAAATTTAAGAAATACTTGCACCTAGAGAAAGAAGGAGAAGAAAGCAAACCACACAAATCACTAGAACAAGCTACAAAGGGGTCGAGGTGTGTCAAGAGGCATGTTTTTCAAAATTGTCTCGATGATGTTTGTCGAGAACATAACTGGCACAAACACTGTCTCTGCAAGAAACGAGAGGAAGAATAATCACCATATGTTTTTTACATAGTTGTTGCAATGAACAATAGTTTAGATGACCAAACTGCTCGTGCCAAAGTTTGCTCAAGTCATCTCTATGAACAACAAAAATTGAAGGAAAAGATGATGACCCAAAGTTGTGAAACTTGTACAACTTGGTAATATCATCAACAATTCCAATTGCTAGAGCATGCTCAAGATATTTTAAATCCTCGATTACAGCTTGGTGAGGTGAAAACTCTGCGGTTTTACCTTCACGTG
Organism: Picea sitchensis; assembly: GCA_010110895.2. NCBI lineage: Eukaryota > Viridiplantae > Streptophyta > Pinopsida > Pinales > Pinaceae > Picea > Picea sitchensis. Next base: position 26,395 of record SNQJ01S0009187.1, on the reverse strand, counting down.
AATGAGTGATTTGATACACTAATAAAAGGTTGCAGGAAATACTTGGAACACAATACATCATTGAAATGACCATTATCTACCTAAATTGATCTATACCCTACAACACTAAGAGATCTATCATCACCAAAAAATATTTGTTTGTTGTTACATTTGTTTAGAGTAGAAAAAATGGCTTTATCCTTAAGATGCTCTAGAATTAATAAGCCACTCATCAAAAGAAGAAGTAGAAGTTGGATTGAAGGAGAAACCAAAAGAAAAAAGTGCATGTCCATGAGAAGAAGTGTTAGAAGAAGAAGACTCAATATTGATGTTGTGATTCTTCATCATTGCTTCTAAGGCTTCCATCTTTTTAAAACATTTAGACTCCACATGACCATCTCGCCTACAAAAATTGTAATGCCTGCAAATCTTCTTACTTTTCGATTTCGCCCCTTTGTTACAATTAGGAGTAGAAGTTGGCTGAGAAGCTTTGAGACCCTTGTTTTTCTTGTTTTTGTGGCGAGAATGTTGCTTCTTGGGATTCTTGAATTTATCTTTCTGCTGGGCCACCAAGGCTTTGTTGGATGTACATGCAGTGTTGATTAATCCAGTTGCACAAGATTATCTTGCTCTCGAATCAGAGAATAACAAAATGACTCAAGAGTGGGAGTTTGGTAAGCACTCCCTAGAGCTTCTCTAGTGGCATAAAAGGTAGATACAAAGACATAATATTCACTACCAAGATTAGTAGGAATAACATATATGCATGAGTCATCCTTCAGATCTATTTTACAATCTTTACATAAAAGTCTAAGTGTTTGGAATTTAGTTAAGTAATCTTCAATGCTAGGAAAATCATTGGGAGTTAAAGTCATTAACTAATTTTCAATTTAGTGGGCTTGAATAATATTGTGTTTACCAAACATAGCTTGAATCTTTTCCCAAGCTTCATTGGGGTCATCAATTCCTTGAAGGTGAAACCTTAAATCAGGAGAGATGGACATTATGATTAGTCCATGTGCTTCGTCATTCTTACTATCCCATTTGGCTTTATTTTCGACATTAGTGGGTTCTTGTTCTTTTCGCATGGTAATCCGATAAAATCCTTTACTTCTTAGTACATCCTCCATATGGGTTTTCCATGAGAAGTAGTTGGTATTGGTAAGAAAAAGATCACTATGAGAGGCCATATTAAAACAAGTAGATAATATGGATTTAAAAGTTAAAAATGATGGTCTAGATTGAAAGTTCTCGAAAAAATAAGTTTAAAAAAAAAACGATGTCAAAAAACAAACTTCAGATGTGAAAGTTATGCCCTTTTGAAAAAAGGCATAAATGATAACCAAAGAGCCACGTGGCAAGTAAAAGTTGGTTCACGTGGTGATGCCCCTCCTTCACAAACTTTCTTATAACCTCACTTTTACAAATAAGTTTCTTATGAAGTCACCCACTTTTATAAAATAAGTGAGAATCACTTTTACAATGAAGTTACTATGTAACTTAAAGTTGCATGCAAAAAGTAACTACACATGAATATTAAAGTTAGTTATAGTGATTCACTTTAAGTGAAATGCATTTTACAATGAATGCATGAATTTTTTCAAAAAGTAACAAAAAATGGACTTTAACTAAAAAACTCTTACTAATTAAAACAATTTTCAACCAAGTGAGCTAGTACAAAACACATTATAATTGTAAAGGAGGAGGATTGGGTTGTTGTTGTTGTTGTTGGAGCTCTGCCTCAAGGTGCGTGCTTAAAAAAAAACCGTATTTTCATGTGTTCACATAGAAAGAAAAACAATACTGCTTCCCGTTAGCAACAATGGGGTTAGATCTCGGTTATCTTGCCCGAAGAATGCAAGTTTTCTCTTTGTTTCTTATTTTCTTAACATCGCACGACAAAGAGCATGCACAAACAAGAAAACACTTTCCACTCTGTTTCTGATTTGCTAAGATCACACAGAGCGCATGGTAAAGAGCATACATAGACTAGAAAGAATAACAACCCATAAATAAAAACATAAAATTGAAATATTATCTCTGTAAAAAAAATTTAAATGGTGTATTAAGACTTTATACCTTTTGATTTGACTGAAATGGTCGTATCTTGTGCAAACATAAACCCTTTTGGGTGAAACGAAAAATATTTCTAATTGAATAAAGCGCTCTAGATGCAATGGAACAATACTCTCGACCCATATGTGTATGAAAATGGCAGAAACCATAAATGTGGCAACATGGCTTCAAGATCTCGATCTTTAACGGGAGCGGGTCTTCAAACGGACTCTGATACCATGTTCGACAACACAAGGTATTCCAATAGAGGACGAATGCCTTCAATAATCACTCACACAACCAAATCAAATATCAACACACCAATGTTTTTACGTAGAAAATCCCTAATGTAGGGAAACATCCACGACCCCAACCAATGTGGCCACTTGAGAAAATTTATTAATGTAAAAGAAAAAATATTAAAAGAGTCACAATCGATCATTGACAAATGACCCTCCATGTTTTTTAAATAAAGATCATGGACCAATTGGGTGTTAAACCACTGATCAATGTAGTCGTTGAGATCGAGGAGAATATGAGTTGTTGGATCACTCTATGTCTAGAACATATCATGACCATTAGATTACATAACTATAAATGCATACTAAACAAACACACTTTAACCTAACGATACATTAGACCAAGTTGATATTAACTAACTCCTAAGTGTTTAAATATCCTAACGGTTTTGTTGAAGAAAAGCATGTCCTCCAAATATACAACCACAAAAGAATTTGTAAATGACCACAAGATATCGCCCATCATCCTCATTAACATTATCAAAGCATTAGTCAAGCCAAAAGGTATGACAAAATCACTCAAAAAGGCCTTCTTTAGACTCAAAGACAGTCTTGCATGCATGAATTTGCTCAATTGGTACCTAGTGTAAATGACCACAAAATATCGTCCATCATCCTCATTAACGTTGTCGAAGCATTAGTCAAGCCAAAAGGTATAGCAAATCACTCAAAAAGGCCTTCTTTAGACTCAAAGATAGTCTTCCATACAATAGTTTGCCTAATTGGCACCTAGTGGTGGCGTAATTTTGGATCATTATTACTAGAAAACTTAGCACCCTTGAGCTAATCAAGAAGATCATTAATTCGAGGAATTGGATATTGGATCTTAACTGTGTTTTTTTTTCAAATCTCTTTAATCAATATAGATTTTCCATGTCATATACTTCTTTTGCACCAACACAATTGGGCTCCAACGAGGTGAAGTGCTTGGTTGAATGTGGCCCTTTTGGATGAGGACTTGAATTTGTCATTTATTTCTTCATTCTCCATAAGGAAGTGTATGTATATTGGGCCATTATATAAAGGAGAGCCATGTATTCTTCAACTATCTTGTCCACTTACTTTTGTTGTGTAGAGAGACCCTATGTAGAGGCTGTGGTGGTCATAGTGATCTTCTATTCACCTTATGACCAAATCATGAAGAGGGAAAATCTCCCAGTCTAAGAGATTACCTCCATGCACTACTTCACTAAGATCAAGGTAGTTGTGGTAGTTGGAACTACCTCTGGTACTCTATAGAGCTAACCTCCCAAAGTAATAATTACACTATTTGGCCCAACTCACAAACAACATGATGCTTCCACATATGGGGTTGTCCCAAAAGATTGTCACAAACTTCAAGTGGGGTAACATCACATAACACCTCAACTTTGAAGGGTTTGATATAGTAGGGTAGGCGACATTATTGACTGAAGTGGATATCTCATCCTTGGCTTAGCCAACCAATGGTGTATAACTAGGGGTGAGTTGTTGTAAGCAACTTCAATCTCTTGATGGCCTCTACTTAGATCATGTTCTTCTAGCTGTCGTTGTCAATACTGAAATGTAGTGGAGTCCACTTCACCCATGCCCATGAATGGAAGAGGTGCTCACCTTCATAAGGCTCCCTCAGGATCCTCTAGTTCTTCTAGTTGGATCTTTGTGGTTGTGATGGTAGCACTAAGTTTTGTGTCGATGATTTGATTTCCCTTATCTTGCTTCAAATCATAGTCCAAGACAATGCATGAATCTGAGGCTTTTAGCTCGACCAACAATGACTACTTTGAGTGACATTCATCATGTTGTTCCAGGGGATTTTGTGGAACTCGCACCACTTTCCAATGTCCTCCTTTGACTTCCCTTTACCCTTCTTTGTCTATGGATTAGATTGGTTATCCCAAGGTTGACTATCCTTGTTATGTCCTTTGTTCTGTGAGTTGGGGCCACCTTTTTCATGCTTCTACTATAGTGGAATTGTAGACCCAAACTCATACTTATTATTTTGCTTATAATTTTTATCGATTTTTGTTGGCTTAATCTTGGACCAGGGTCTACATAGGTTTCCAACAAAGGGTTTGTTATAGTTTAAGAATTGGCATATTCAATCCCCAAGAAAAGGAATGTAAGGCCCTAGCCTTGAATGGTTTTGAACACCTCTGTCACCTGATCACCTTAGTGGTCATTGACCATCACATATGGACACAAAAGAAGGTTGACAACAAGAAGAGTCAATTTTGGAGTACCTTGGCATGTTAGCAAGGCACACCATAGACATGTCAAGTGACCTTACTCAGACTAGGCACACCAGAGACCTTGGCAACTCACATTAGTTGCACACACCAAGATAAGACTAGAAATAAACTTGGTGAGGGAAGGAAAATAAGGTTATCATAGATAATCTCATTCATAGGTACACACTAAGCATGATGGAAAATGTGTCTAAGAATAATTATTTGGCTTATAGATGACTTGGATACACTGGGATGGGCGCCATTGGTTATGTGCACGTTGATTGCACGTACTTAGTTGGGTGCACTTAGGCATATGCACATTGGATAGGCGTACTTGGATGCACATCACATGGATGGATGTTGGCTAGGGGAACTTGGTTGGCACACCTTCCAGGTGCACTTAAGCGTAAGACAACTGGGCACATTGGACACGCCTTGTTGGGTGCACTTCCTAGGCACACTTGGGCACACTTTGTCAAGTGCACTTGGATGTGGGTGCACCCTTGGAAGATTAAATATGTGTAACACTTGTGACGTGACACCATTGCATGTGAACATTGGAAAATAATTCATGAGGGCGCAATTGAGTTGGACAAGTGGGCACTTGGGTCCACCTTAGAGTTGATGGGGCTTGCAAGTGCAAGGCAAGTCTCATATAAAAATGAGGACACCTCAAAGGTTTTAAGGATGGAAGCAATGTTCATTCACACAAGAGTGTAAAACAACTTTGTGATAGTGCTAAGTTTTGGGTTGGCACAACAGGGTGATTTGCACTGGCTAAATGCAAGGAAGAAGAAGACATGACTTACAAGAGGCATGCTTATGGTTTCTTTAGGAGTTGGATTGATAGTTCTTGTAGGTAGTTGTGCCTTATGTAATTTGATGCAGGAGCATCATGGTCATCAAATAAATTTGACCTCTAGAAGGTCTTACTTTTACTAAAGGGAGTGGGTTCCCTTAAATTTAGATTAGGTGTAAATTAGTTTGAGTAGATAGAGTTGAATTGCCATGCAATCAAACGAAAATTCTATTTTGGGTCATATTTTTTAGTAGTTGTAGGAGTTCGTTTTATTTGCTAGCATTAAATTACCTTAGATAAGGATTAAATGGTTTTCACTATATGTAGAAGAATTTAGAATATGAGAGGAGAGGGAGTGAACAAGGAGAGAGGAAAGAATCAATGTACTCTATATTTGATTGATGAAGAATGTTTTTCTTTACATAGATGAATAATAGAGATTATTGGTTCCCTTATTAATCGAGTCTTCCTTTGTCCATGACTGTGGCATATGTTCTGTCTTGATTTCTGTATGTGCAAGTGGGGCCATTTTAAGAAATAGTCAAAGACAAAGGGCTCGTTTTCATATGCTTTGTTTTGTGGTTTTGTTATTAATGTTTGTTGGTGTGATTCATAGGGTAATCATCCATTTGATTGATTTAGTTAACACTTGATTTAATGGAGTATGGATCTACATTTAACTATCAATGATATTTAGTTTGCGCCCAAATTTGGAACGTGGGTACCTTGATGGTCATCGAATTCATCCTTGAGGGAATAAGAGCTAGCGTGCACCTATAGATGGTATTTTCCTCCAAAAGGATATCATGTGTGTAGTCCATGGTTTGATATTTCGATTGTTATAGACTTTATTTATTATAGATTTTATTGTGGGTGATTTCTGGATGCATCCTTTGCTAAATTGATGGTGAAGTAAACATTAGCAAGCCATTGGATTCATATTCTAGTTTTATATCATGAAACATAACTTTCAAATCATACATGTGTTATATAGGGGTTTGATTCATGAAGAGAAAATTCATCTTTAGATGGGAAAGGAAATCATTTTTCTTTGATAGATAGACAACACATATAGTCATGTAGATTGAGGTCTAAGCCTCCAATTGTAAGTTGCAAGGAGGAGAATTCCACCACGAAGGACAGGTGCACCTAACCATGATTCAAATCACCAAAAGAACAAGCTACTACAACATTTTGATCAAAGGTAAAATTCAGACATTTACTTCTTGCTAAGATAAGGGTAGCAATTTGGTAGTTGGGTTTTGATTATGGTTCTAGTGAATAGAGAAATTGGGGATTTGATGAACCCATGTAGCAAGGAGTTTTTCTAGTAGAAGGGTAGATTAGCAAACCCAAAACCGATCATTCAATCAACGTGGTTGACAAGAGAGAAGAAAGTTGCAGTCATAAGATAAGATCACTTGAATCTTGCAACAAACATTTCAGTAACATGAATGTATTCTAGTAGCCACTATAGGAAATAGAATTTCATGTAACCATGTCAGGGAAAGATGTTTGTCATAAAAGAGAGGGTTCTTAAAAGAGCCAAAGGGCTTCTGGAAGCCTGCTGTTGTATCAAGTAGTGTTAGAGTAGGAATATTCTTGCATACAACGAAGGAGAACTATAGATCCAGATGAGATCTGGGAGGTAAATATGTATTTTGAATTTTGTAGCTAAAATTTGGTACAATGCTTGTTGTGTGGGTAGCAGCAAATGGAGAGAAAGAATAAGTTTTGTGATAAAAATCCTTACAACAAAGATGTTGTAATAGAGGACAACTTCTAGCTAAGGTTGGGAAGAAGTTGTTGACGAAGGAGAGTAGTGGAAGCTCTTAGGATAAGTGGGTAAAGTGCATAAGCCTAGAAGAGTAGATGAAGCTCAAAGGCTTCTAGTAGAGAGAACCATAAATACCAAAAGGTTAGGTTCACGAGAGAAGCTTGGTGAGCTATTTTGTAACAAGGTGAAATAGACTTGTTACTGCAGAGGTTATTTGCGGCTCATTATTGAGCATTGTGAAGCTTAGAGAAATGGAGATGACTAGAGACAGTCAGATGAAAGGTTTAGAAGAAAGAATCCACATAGTAGATGGCAATGAATTTGGTATGGAGTTGGCTGAGTTGAAAGAAAAGCTCAGTAAAATGATGAAGTTGTTACAAGAAAGAGTTGAAGAAGACCAAAGAGGTGGATGGATTCTCAAGAAGAAGGTTTAATGGCCTGTCAGGAAACTTTTTGAGAGGAAGTTGAGACATAAGCTGAGTGTCTAGGCAACAAGAAGTTCACTATTGTGAACCTGAGTAAGGATTTATGCTTGCAAAAGAGGATGAGGTATAGGATGAAGGCCTCGTGAAGTTCTTGGAGAGTTCAATCCAACACAAGGAAATGATGCTAGAGGCATCTAAAGAGACAGGAGAGTCTCATATTTTTAAAACTAAGAATTTGTGTGAGTGTGTGTATGTAGGTACTAAAGATGATTGAATTGGCCAAGAAGGTGCCACCAGGAAAGAGGAAAAGGATCAACAAAGAGATCATAGACAACCAGGAGAAAAGACATGAGACAAAGATAGAGGAAAGAGCAAAGGAACTCACAAAACATTAGAGGAAGATGAAGTTAAGAAGGAGTTGCAGGCTCCAAAAGAGGAAATGGAAGACATATTGAAGGAAGGATGCAACATTCCAAGAGTTTGAATGGAAGATAGATAGAAAGGCAACCTTGTGACATGCTCAAAAGAAGACACCAACATATTATCAAAAGATGGTGAAGTAGGACAAGTAAAAGTAGAGGATGAGCTAATAAATTTATCTTTTCAGATTTTATTCAATGAGCATGAGCATATGTTGACAGGTGATGAGCAAAGAATTGTCTTGATAGACAATAAAGGAAGGTTAAGAGAAAAGACTCCCAAAGAGAGTGATGGTAGCATGAAGAAGGAAGAAGAAGTTGATACAAATAACTCAGCCCAAGAGATTGCAACATGTCTAGAGGAGACCACGAGGAATATAAAACAAGAAGACAACCAAGAAGCCAGAGATAAGCTTTATGAAGAGGACAAGAGGATGAAGATAGTAGTGATAGAAAAGGTAAAGACACCCAAGAGAAAAAGAAAGAGGAGTGCAGAGGGCATGAAGGGAAGAAAGGTAAAATAAAAGACTAAAGGAGAATTTGAATAATCATGGTAGTAGAGCCAAAGTACAAATTGGCTTGAAAAAGAGACAAGAGATGAAGAGAAAGAATATCAGAACAGAGAAGAGAACACCAAGGGAAAAAAAACAACCATTAGAAGATGATGACAACAGAAAGGACGCAAAGATAACCCGAGAGCAGATCACCAAGATGAAAAAAGAACATCTAAAATTTGATAAACATGGCAACCAACAACAAAAAGATATTAGCATTGAACTATGTAAGTTAACAACCTATGGAGATGAGTGTGTTGACAGGGTGGTAAAAAAGAAAAGGTAGCTAAGAGCCTTAGAGGATTGTGAAGAATGACATGACAAGGGAATGATGACAAGAGTATTGAAGCTCAATGGACATGAGCAGAAAGACATGATGAAGAATGAGTCAGAAATTTGGGATAGAGAATGTAATGAACAAGAAAAGAGTGAAAAGAATGGAAAGAAGTATGCACAATAACAAATTTGTTCGGAAGATGCTAATAGGATCAACATAAGCTAACAAGTGACAAAATAAGACATAGAACAAAGCAATGTAGAGTAGAAAGTTGGTCGCAAAGATAACCTAGAAAATGAGGATGTTGTTGAAATCAACAAGGATTCATGGATGACAGATGAGGATATAGTTCAAAGAAAACAAAGTTATGGACAACAAAGGCTACATGGCCATTGACACATGATCATAAGAGAGTTGGAAGACATGGAATGTTGGTTGCTTCACAAAGAGATAGTTAATTTTGGAGTTGGGAGAAGCCCACAAAAGGATGATGAAAAATGAAGAAGAATGTCTTGCAAGAAAAAAAGGTATCATGAAGACAAGAAGAGTAATACCACATTGAAGATTGTTGAGCAACAAGAGCTAAGAGGAACAATTTGGATGAGAAATCAACAATGGATAAATATGATGATTGAGGAAGATGAGATGAGTCAGCATGTGAAGGACTCCGTAATAGAAATGTATAGTGAGGTACAAAGATAAGATGATGATAAAGGGAGCCTAGAGGAGAGGGTAGAATGCTCATAAACATTGATAGAGTAGTTGCGTGAAGAGATGAAGATGTCGAAGCAGGGTGAAAAGGATGAAGCCATGCATATTTGGTGTGAGGAAGTAAAGCGAACAAAGATTAATAGTGAAAGTACATGGAAACAATGGACAATGTTGGACAGTGAAAAGGAAATAGCATGGGAAAGGTTGTGGAAGAAGCCCAAGAAAAATTTCAGTAGAGTAAAGAAGGAGAACAATTATGAAGATAGATTATTGGATCCTTGAAAGCATGAAAATAAAGGAGCAACAATAGAGTAGCAAAGCTAGAATAGAGTCGGCAACAAAGTACAATTCACTGAAAGGACTTGTTTAAGCAAGGCATGTGGACACCAACAACATAAAATATGGAATCCAGGTGGAGTGAAGCAAATAAGAAGGCCCATGGATAGGAGTCCATGAACATTTTTTTACTTCAGGAGTATGATGCAGGAGCATCGTGGTCATCAAAGAAATTCGACCTCTAGAAGGTCTTACTTTTACTAAAGGGAGTGGGTTCCCTTAAATTTAGATTAGGTTTAAATTAGTTTGAGTAGATAGAGTTGAATTGCCATTTAATCAAACCAAAATTCTATTTTGGGTCATATTTTTTTTGTAGATGTGGGAGTTTGTTTTATTTACTAACATTGAACCACCTTAGAGAAGGATTCGATGGTTTTCATTGTATGTAGAAGAAATTAGAATATGAGAGGAGAGGGAGTGAACATGGAGATATGAAAGAATCAATGCATTATGTATTTGATAGATGAAGAATGTTTTTCTTTACAAAGATGAATAATAGAGATTCTTGGTTCACTCAGCAAATCAAGTCTTCCTCTATCCATGACTCTGGCATATGTTCTGTCTTGATTTTTGTATGTGCAAGTGGGGTGATTTTAAGAAACAATCAAAGTGAAAGGGCTCGTTTCTATATGCTCTATTTTGTGGATTTGCAATTAATATTTGCTAGTGTGACTTAGAGGGTAATCATCTATTTGAATGATTTAGTTAACACTTGATTTAATGAAGTATATATCTACATTTAGCTAGCAATGATACTTAGTCTGCACCCAAATCTGGAATGTCAGTACCTTGATGGTCATTGAATTTGTCCTTGAGGGAATAAGAGCCAACACACACATGTAGATGGTAATTTCCTCCAAAAGGTTGTCATGTATGTAGTCTGTGGTTTGATATTTCGATTGCTAGAGACTTTATTTATTATAGATTTTATTGTGGGAGATTTATGGATGCACCCTTTGCTAAATTGATGCTGAAGTAAACATTAGCAAGTCATTGGATTCATATTCCAGTTTTCTGTTATGAAACAAAACTTTCAAACCATATATGTATTATATAGGGGTTTGATACATGAAGAGAAAATTCGCCTTTGGATGGCAAAGGGAATCATTGTTCTTTGATAGATAGAGATCACATATAGTCATGCAAATCAAGGTTTGAGCCTTTGATTTTAATTTGCAAGGAGGATAGTGCTACCACAAAGGATAGGTGCACCTAATCATGATTCAAATCACCGGAAGACCAAGCTACTGCAATGTTTTGATGAACGGTAAAATTCAAGCATTTACTTCTTTCTAAGATAAGGGTAGTAATTTGGTAGTTGAGTTTTGATCTCTGTTCTAGTGAATAGAGAAATTGGGGATTTGATGAACCCATGTAGTAAGGAGTTGTTACGATAAAAGGGTAGATTAGCAAGCCCAAAACCACTCATTCATTCAACGTGGTTGACAAGGGAGAAGAAAGTTGTAGTCATAAGATAAGAGCACTTGAATCTTGCAACAAACATTTTGGTAACATGAATGTATTCTAGCAGCCACTACATGAATATAATTTCTTGTAACAATGTTAGGGAAAGAGGTTTGTCATAAAAGAGAGGGTTCTTGAAAGAGCTAGAGGGCTTCTGGAAACCTACTGTTGCATCATAATTGTAGTTATTAAATGAGCCACAAGCAGTTGGTTGCACTCCTATTTGTACATTGTAGCATTCTTCATCTAAATAAAGTTAAGGCACATGCCTTGGGTGTCGACCATACATGTGTGGTGTGGACTCTTTATGTTGTTGAATGTTGTTGTCCCTTGTAATGGGTTATGTTGGCCAAGTATTGAAATATTAGTTAAGTGTAAAGTATTGCTAGGATGTTTTAAATGTTGTGGTTGGATGTATGCCTTTTGTTGAATGAACTTGGTTGAGTAGGACTTAGTTGCATTTTGAAAACTGTAGCTTAAGGTGAAGTTATGGGTAGACCTTAAGTAAAGAGGTGTAGTTTAATTGTAGTATGCACATGCTGGCCAATCCCCTGCGACCGAGGCAAGGCATTTTCACATGACCTCAAGTGTCGAAACATACTTAGGAGAAACTCAAGTTTGCAAAGAAAAATCAGGGAAAACTGTAGGTGTGTGAAGGGTGGTATTAGAGCATACTCTTCACCACTTTGTGAAGGAAAGGTGGTATCAGAGAAACAAATTTGGTTTGCAACAATTCTCTTCACCATTGTCTCTATCATGAAAACTGGTTTCACAACAATTTGCACACTCTTCTTCGTGTTTCGGAAAACTTGAGACAAGGTAACATGCTTTGGGATGAGTTGTTAGGCAGTCGCTAGAGTGACTTGAATACTAGGAAAAGTTGAGTTGCAACTAGGCTCAAGAGGCAAGTAGGATAGTCATTTGCACAATACGGTTCCCTTGTTGTTTCAGGAACATTGCAAGCTTGAGGTAGCAAGGTGAATGGAATCTTTGAGATTTGGGTAGGCTTTTCAGATGTACCTAGAGGGTCAACCGAATTTTGGGTTGTGACATGGAAACCACAAAGAAAGAGTCACAAAAGACCAAGATGGAAGGTGTGGCCATGGACTTGGAGCATTAAGATTGAGATATTTGTTAGTAGTACCAAGCACATGCGATGAAGCTGGAGTAGACTAGTGCATGAGTCGAAGCTTGAGTTCAAAAGTTTCAGACTTTGATTGACCAAGTAGAGACTTGGGCACTACCTAAGTTGGGATCATTCAGGAGGAAGTATTCCCAAGATGAGGTATACATTATAGCAATGAAACAACTGAAATGCATAAGTCTAGAGGTAAGAATATCACTTGTTTCCTTTGTTGCCATAATCATTTTCCCATGGATTGTCCTTTGAAGAAGAAGTTGGAAGACTTGGAAGAAGTCCAAGTGCAACCAACTTTGGAGGTGAATCCAATGGCCTTGGGACAACCCAAGTGTAGTAGCCTTCAAAGGCAATGCTGGATATTTAGGGTGCCTTGATAGCAGGTGTAGGCAAGTTCGTGGTAGAAGGTCATGAACGTGGTTTACAAGGTGAAATCACGAATGGCCTTTTCTTTGTGAATGAAACAATTAGTGTGTTGAAGTTGGAAATCTTGGTAAACATCGCTGCAACTCATAACTTTGTAAGTGAATGTAGTGCTACGACATTTCATCATAAACCTGATAGAAACATGGCCACATTCAAGGTGGTGAACTCCAACAATGAAACCAACAATAGGAGTAGTTTGTTCTACACCTTTGAAGGTGAGGGAATGGTTTGGCAGTTTCGACTTGACAATAACTCGATTGGATGACCATATAATCATCTTGGGGTAGAACTTTCTCAAGCTTGATAAAGAAATTCAAGTGCCCAATGAGAATTGTTTGATGTTCCTAGATGGAGACAAGACTTGTGGTGTGCATATGATGACTAGAAGAAAATTAGGAAGGATGACAATAATGTCAACCGTGAAGTTGATTGAGGCAACCATCAAATCTGTAGATAGGCCTTGTGTCATTGCACAATAACAATAAGAGATGGTTTTGGGTAGAGTATCCTTGGGTGCCCAATATGGTGAAGACCATATAGAGAACAAGTTGGTAACATTAGAGACGTTGGGGGAGTCAGTCTTGAAAAAAATCAAACCATTGTGCACTTGGAGGAACCAGAAGGAAGATGTTGGAGGCAAGGTTGAACTTGTACCAATAGTAGTTGTGGAGGTTTTTGACAGAGTTGCACACACAATTGTGCACCAAAGGAGGTAGGCTAGACACGTGCCTCATTTTTTTTTATGAAAATCAGTCTAAGTGTTTGGGTTGGGAAATGCATAGAGGCACTCACCTAGAAAGACTCCCAATTGCAAGACGATGGAACAATTGAAGAGAAGGTCTGTGAAGCCAGTCATGAGTTAAGTACACTTCTACTTCATGAAGACTGACAAGTTGAGGTGTGATATTTATTGTTCCAAAGGATTTACGAAGCCTAGAAGAGATCGTCGAAGAAGCTCAACTACTAGTTAAGGGTTGAGTAAATAAATGAAGATGTGAGCCATGAAGAGGTAATAGAGGGAAAAGTTGGTTGAGGCACCTTTGGTGACAATTGAAGTTCAAGGATCTCAATTGGTTGCAACAATGGGAGATGAAAGCTTCCATGATCATGATGTAGTTGTCATTGTATAGTTTTGTAGATTAGCCATGGTGATCTATGATTTATAGTTGACAACATATTGGTTAGAATAATTGGGTTGCATATTGTGGGAGGATGCAGTTCTAAGTTACTTGGCCACACAACACAAGTTAAACACTTTGGTTAGCAATGGACTTGGTAGCCACTTTCCATCTCCTTTTATTTAATGAGTCATAAGGTGACTCACCACCTAGGAGTAGGTAATGGAACCTATAACACCTATAAAATGGTGCCTTTGAAATTTATATTTGGAGATAACTTAATGATATGGAGGTAAAGGTGACGATGTTTCCTTAGTTCAAAGAAGTTGTGCATTAAACTAATTGTTTGGGCATGAAGAAGTGCATTTTCATGGGTTGGATGCGACAGTTGGATTGATCACCTAACTGGTTCACAACAATGTTGTTGACATTTGTATAGAGGCATGGCATAATGGGTCAAATTATTGATGTTGCATAGGTTTGGAGAAGTGCAACACTTGGATAGTTGTATGACCTTCTTAATGAAGGTTGGATTGAAATGGTAGAAGGTAGCCATGATAGTGTTGACACTTGGATTGCATAAGCAACAATATTGACACTCAGGTTGTAGTCACAGTAGAAGGCAATAAAAACTTATACATCTAAAAGGCATTGTTGATATAGTGTGGGCTAAGATGCTTCATTCAGAATAAGTATTGGACAATTAGTAGTTGCATAAGTAATTTTGGTAGTGATAGTGTGAATTAGTTGGAAAATTTAATTGTTGAAAGATGCATGGGTTTGGGTAGTAGACTTGGAGGACAATGGGTTCTTGAGAATGTTGCTGAGGACAATATTGCATTTTAATGGGGGAGGATATAAGGTCCCAACCTTTAATGTCTTCAAGCACCTCCACTACATGACCTTCTCGGTAGTCATTGGTCGATACTTATGAACACAACGAAAAGTTGATGGTGAGAAGAGTTAGTTTTGGAGTGGCTTGGCACATTGTCAAGGCACACCACAGATATGATGGGTGCCCTTATGCAGACTAGGCACATCATAGACCTTGGTAGCTCGAATTAATTGGACAAACCAAAAAATGTCTAGAAGGAATCTTGGCAAGGGAAGGAAAATAAGGTTATTGTGGGTGACCTGATTCATAAGCATGCACTAAACATGACAGGCAAAGTGGATAAGAAGAACTAACTCGCTTATAGATGGCTTGGGAACACTCAGATGGGTAAATGTCGACTATGCATACTTAGTGGGCACACTTGGGTGGTCACATGTTGGTTAGGCACATCTGGATGTATGTCGCATGGATATATGTTAGCGGGGCACACTTGGTTGGTGCACCTTTTGGGTGCAAGACAACTAGGCGCACTTGGGCACACTTTATTGGGTGCACTTCTGGGCACACTTAGACGTGGGTGCACCTTTGGAAGAGTAAATATGTGTGGAACTTGCGATGCAAGACCATTGGACGTGAATGTAAACAAACAAGTCATGTGGGTATAGTTGAGTTGGACAAGTGGGCACTTGTGTCCACCTTAGAGTTGAAGGGGCTTGCAAGGGAAATGCAAGTCTCATATAAAAAGGAGAATGCCTCAAAGGTTCTAAGGATGGAAGCATCATTCATTCACACAAGAGTGTAAAAGATCTCAATGATAGTGTTAAGTTCTAGGGTTGGCACAACAACGTGATTTTCTCTAGCTAAGTGAAAGGAAGAAGAAGAGAGGACATACACGAGGTAGGCATGTGGTTGCTTGAGGGAATGGATTGACCTTTCTTGTAGGTAGTTGTCCCTTCTGTAATTGTAGTATGTAAATGAATTGTAGTAAATTGGTCGTGCTCCTCTATTGTACATTGTGTCACTAAGGAAAATTTCATCACTATGACTAAATAAATATTACAGAAAGGGATGTCCCCTGTATGCCATACACGTGTTGGATTCGACAGAAGATAACAAGCTGAAGATTGAGGACCATCTAGTATTGTATGAGTACAAAGATGTATTTCCTAAAGAAATACTAGGACTTCCTCCTAAAATAGATATTTACTTATCCACATAGATTATGCAAAGATTAGTACCTATGTCTAAGGTACCTTATAGGATGAGCACACATGAGTTGGTGGAGCTGAAAATGCAAATGAAAGAAATGTTATACAAGGGGTATATCAGACCAAGTGTATCCCCGTGGGGAGAACCGACATTGTTTTTCAAGAATAAGGATGGTACTCTTAGGATATTCATTGATTATAAACAATTAAATAAGATGACCATCAAGAACAAATATCCATTGCTCAAGATCGATGACCTCTTTGATCATTTGAGAGGGCCACATTATTTTCTAAGATAGATTTGAGGTCTATATATCATCAGGTCAGGATGAAGGAGGAGGACATTTATAAAACTGTATTTAGGACAAGGTATGGGCACTATGAGTTCATGGTGGTGCCCTTTGGACTTACCAAAGCACTAGCTACATTTATGTGCCCTGTGAACAATATCTTGAGTAAGCACTTGGACAAATTTGTTTTTTATTTTTATTGATGATATCTTGATTTATTCCAAGACCAAGGAAGAACATGAAGATCACCTCAAGTTAGTGCTGCAAATATTGAGAGAGCATCAATTATATGCTAAGTACAACAAGTGCAATTTCTTTTAGAGACAGATCCATTACTTGGGTCATGTGATCTTAGAAGAAGGAGTTGCAGTAGATCCCAAGAAGATCAAGGAAATCATGGATTGGCCTACTCCTGAGAATGTATCAGAAGTGAGATCATTTATGGGACTAGTTGAATACTACATAAGATTCATCCAAGGATTTTCAAGGATCGAACATCCAATCACTTCAATGCAAATAAAGGGAGTGAAATTTGTATGGACAATAGAATGTGAAACAAGTTTCCAACATATGAAACATATTCTGACTAATGCACCCATCCTAAAGATTGCAGATCCAGACAAGGATGTCTTGGTTTGTACGGATGATTGCATGGAGGGACTAAGTGGAGTCCTCATGCAAGAAGGGCATGCAATCAATTATGAATCCAAGAAACTAAATGAGCACGTGAGATGTTAAGTTACTTGTGATTTGGAGCTTGCAACAATTGTGCATGCTTTGAATATGTGGAGGCACTACTTATTGGGAATATTGTTTGCGTTGATGATAAATTGTAGTGGGCTAAAGTACTTCTTTGACTAGCCTTGTTTAAATTCCAGACAAGCTAGGTGGATGGCTCTCATTAGTGAATTCGATTTTGAAATCTGGCATATTAAAGGAAAGTAAAATCGAGTGGCAGATGCACTCAGCTAGAGCATACAAACAATATGTCTAACAGTAGTTAGTGAATGCGAGCCAAACATAAATCACATAATTAGGAATGCCCTACAAGGCAATGAAGGAAGGCTTGGAGCAAGAGCCACGAGAGAAGAAGTGTGATGGATATCAACTAATAGGGAATGGGTTGTTGATATATAAAAGCATATTTCACATACCAAATTATGTCACACTGAAGAGTCTCATAATGGATGCGTTCCATAGGAGGCCTTATGTAGGTCACCTAGGTTATTAGAAGATGATAACAACTATGAGAAATCTATGCTTTTGACCTGGTATGAAGAAAGAAATTGTAGAATACATTGCCAAATGCCTAGAGTGTCAACAGGTTAAGGTTGAGCACATGCATCCAACATGACTTTCTGTAGTCATTACCAATTCCATAATGGAGGTGGGAAGTCATATCTATGTACTTCAACATCGGTTTGCCAAAAACAACCAAGAAACATGATGCAATCATGGTAGTGGTGGATAAGTTGAGCAATATAGTTCACTTCATTCCAGTAAAATCCACCTCTAAAGCTATTGGTATTGCAAATATATTTGTAAAAGAGATTTTCAGGTTACATGGCATGCCCAAGGCAATCATCTCAGATCAAGATGACAAGTTTACTTCCAATTTTTGGAAGGGTGGGTTTGTAGGATTTGGGACATAGTTGGCTTTCAACAATACTTACCATCCTTAGACAGACGGACTAAAAGAAAAAGTAAATAGAAAGATATGTTGAAAATGTATGTTATGCACCAACCCAAGAAGTGGGAAGATTACATACCCCTGGTGGAGTTTTCTTATAATACTGGCTACCAGGAGTCTCTAAAAATGAGTCCTTTTGAGAACTTATATGGCAAAAAATGTAATATTCCAATAAGCTGGGACAATCTAGTGGATCATATTACACTTGGACCCGATATGTTGAAGGAAATGGAGCATGAAGTGGCCAAGATCAAGCAGAACCTTAATGCGACATAGGATAGACAAAAGAGCTATGCCAACAGAAATCAAACTCGTAGGGAGTTCAAAGTGGGAGACCATGTCTACATCAGGTTGAGCCCAAGAGAAGTTCTCTAAGAATGGGAACTTTTGCTAAGTTAGCACCTTGCTACCATGGATCATTCCAAATACTAGAGAGAGTACGACGAGTGGCATATAATCTTGCCTTACCTCCTACTATTAAAACACATAATGTATTCCATGTTTCCTTACTTAAGAAATATGTTCATGATTCTATTCACATTGTTGATTGGATTATGATCCAAGTCGAACCCAAAGGATAATCCCAGCCCAAGCCTAAGTGCATACTAGACATGAAGGAGACACTGCTAAGGAACCGAGCCATTGCGCAAGTCAAGGACCAATGGAAGCACTTTGGAGCAGATGAGGCTACATGGGAACTAGAGGATACCATGAAAGTGGCATACCCATTTTTGTTTGATGTATACATCTAATAATGTGAATGGAAGAACACTGAGGATGATGTTCCTTTAAGGGGGAGGGGATTGTAACACCATGTTTTCCCCCATTTTGTATTGTAATTATGACTTAAAGAATGGAACATGCCAACACTCTGAATGTATTTTGTTTAATTAATGTAAATGCCTAAACCACTGACCGAAGGGTGGAGCACTAGCACTGGCCATGATACCATGAGTGGGAACTAGAGAGGAGATTGTGGGATCATTTTGCATACCAAGTGATTAACCTTCACCAAAGATCTATTTTCCCTAATTGCCAAAGTCAATTATCTCTTTCCATTTTCCCAAAAAATAGTTAATGAAGGGGGTTGGTAGTTGAGAAGCCAACCACCTATGATAATGAAAGTATGGAGAAATGGTTGGGACAACCGAAGAATGTTAGCCATGGTATAGCATGTACCCACCTCAATCTCCATGATCGACCCATGCAGGTTTGGAAATTGGGAACCTTCTAGAGGAAGGAAAAAGGGAAAAAAACACATGAAGGTTAGACAACAACAACAACAATGATGGTTAGACAACAACAACAACAATGACGGTGAGAACAAGCAAAAAGAGAACAAAGAAAGAGACAACTCTAGAAAATAAGAGTTACGGGGAGAATCCACGAGGAGATAAAGTAGATAGACAACTTGTCATGAGTAAGGGCATTTTCCTAGCGAATAAGCTCTATGAAGCATAGTCTTGGACTGTGGAATCAAAACAAAGAACCTTGAACCTGACCCAAGAAAGAGGATCATAAATTGATGTTTGTTGGAGAAGAATATGGCAATGAGAGGGGAGGGAAATACGGGACTGGAAAGGCAGTGAAGGGACTCCCTTGTGTTGAGATAATCCAACTAGGAGGGCATCTAGTAAGTTCATGGAAGCCCTGACTTGGTGGGCAGGAAGGGGTTTCTGTTGTTGATTGATTGTGAGGGAGAGTGGCATTCACATCCATCAACTTCCTTGAGAGGTTTAAGTTTCCCTAGTGGTATCATGGCCTGGCATGTGGGTGGCCTATTGTAGAAATAACTAGTGCAACTAAGCTTATGGTTTGGTGGAAAAGCGCTCACCATTAGTCCGTTGGTTTGGCCAATGATTTATGAATATATAAGTGGATATTTATACTTAGTTGATTTTGATGTCTGTTCAGGTTGTATAGTTTCCAATGCTTGTGTAATTTATGGAAGCTGTATGGATTTTGAGCATAAATCCAAGAGAGATAGAGTGAATGTATGATTTTATTTCTTTGCATGCACTAAATTACCTTACTAAATTATTGTCTCTTCACAGTCTGTGATAAATGGAAGGAATCTATGCTCTATATTCTTTGAATGCTCAATAATTTACTTTCTGGTTATTTTTCCTTTGAAAGTACATTGCAAATACTTTATGGCTGAGATCCCAATCTCCGAGAGAGTTTGCATGGAATGCATATGGAAGCATAGTTATAGGCTAAGGAATTGAAGAGATGTGTATGTTGAGTTTTATGCACTCAGGGATTATTGATTTTTCCCTTGAATCTTAGATTTCCTATTTGTAGGCTATGGCATGGTTATGCTTTTGCTTGTTGAATATTGTAAGCTCTTTTGATGGTATCTTCTATTTAGTAAGCGTGTTAGGTTGGTAAGTCTGAATTGCAGGAAGCCTAGGATTATATTCCTTGGGTGCCTTTATCTCAGCCATCTGAAGGTATTAAGGGTCAAAACCTTGTAAATATGTGTGAATTCGACGAATCGACTTAGTAAAGTTGAGGAATATGGGGTTCCTTGGGGACTTGAGAAGAAAGTGTTCGAGAATCCCAATCAGATCAAAGACCGAATGCATTTTAAGTTCACTTTATCCAGGTTATCCAAAATATGGACTTTCAAATAAGTTTGCAGTAAGAAAATCTTGGATTTCTCAGATATCTAGATTATCATGGTTCCATCGACATGGTTTCATCATGGATCGAGCCAGCCTGACATCCAGCTCCAACCCAATTTTTTGTGAGATTTTAAGGTGATATCTAGATTCTAGGATATTCAGATGGATAGGGTTCCATCTGTGGGTTTTCTCTTAGGAGTAACGTTGGTTCGACAACCAAATTCAATCTCTCATTTTAAATGCATGTCGTGGATTCCTATATGTCCAGATGGTCATGGTTCCATCAACAAGGTTCCAACCCCTATCCGACATCCAACATTTCATTAAAGGTGCATTTCTTTGAACTTCCACCAACCACTAACCCATATTTACGGGTTCCTCATCAAGGTTTCGACCGTCAGGTGTTTGACTAAGATTTAATCCCGACTGTTCATTGATGAATCACCTTGCATTATCAACCATCTATTTTCCTTTCCATTGGTGCCCTATCTCTTATCGGTAATCCGATGAATTCTAACATGGCCACTTGCTGATGTGGTAGGACACGTGTACACTGATGTGGCATGACATGTGGAAGTCGACGTGGCTCCTATGCTGATGTGGCGTGACATGTGGTGATGACATGTGTATCAAAGCTCAGACTAATTCGACATCCAGATTCGATTTTTCCTTTTGTAATCCTTAAAGAAAAAACCCAAATCTCGGATATGCAGATTATAATGGTTCATAGACATAGTTTCATTCAATGTTAAGTGTTATCCAGAGATAATAGGCCTCCAATTTTTAGAAAAAAAAGGAAAACCCAATCATCTGGATTTGGTCGGGCCTTTAAATACAACCTTTAAGAAATCTCAAATCCCATATGTGGGGTCCCATCGACCCTTTCCAAGCAAGAATTCACATCAATTGACACGTGTGATATTGGTCTACGTTGAGGTCTAAGAACTTCAAAAGATCATATCTTTCTCTCTAGAGCTCAGAATCGAGCATAGTGATAGTTGTTGGAATTCTCTTGAAGAAAATATTCTCACTATGAGCTTAGAATCAACAATTGAGTTAAGTTTAAGAAAATTAAGTTAGAGGGAAATCAAAAGTATTTCAAATTCCCCACCAGACTACTGAGGTTTAGTGGGTCGGGTGTGTCACAAAGTGGTATAAGAGCAGTGGTTCAAACACTAGACTTGAATGGGATAGAGATCAACCATGAAGATTTATATGCCAATACCAGTTGCATAAGTTTTCTTGAAATAATGAAATGTGAATTTATAATCACCGAAAGGAAGTACAACAAATTTTATTTTAGAGTTGTTATGTGTTTTGTCTTGTTTTGAACTAGAATGATTCCTACATAAAATTGATTATTTTGATGCACACCAACATCAATTTATGAGTGTGAATGGAAACAGAGGCAGAGTCTTAATTTTGGGTTGTTGTAGGCCAATAAAAACCTCATCAAGGCCAAGTATCTGTGTGCATTTTGGCTATGTGATTAACTAACAGTAGCATGTTATTTCAACAGTAAGAAGACGTGGTGAAGTGGAGGAAATAACAACAAGATGGTACAACATGGAATGGAAGAAGACTCACGTATCATATATGATGAATCAAATGAGAGGAGGGCTATAAGAACTCCTCCAGACTTGCAAGAGACAATGAGAAGTTTGAAGGTTGAACTTCAGAGCTACAGGGCTAATAACGAGAAGCTCATTAGAGAATAAGAGAAACATATATAGTTGAATGTAGTATTTCTACAAAGCTTGTCTAAAATAAAAAATAAGTTGCAACAAGGGAATCATTCCAGGAAGCTGCAAAGCCCATAAAAAATCCAAAAGCATGGGCCAACACTCAACAACACAGGGAAAATTTCCTCAAGGAAAAGGCATAGGAATGCCAAGAGAGACACATCTGGTGAAGACTCTTCAACAGATTCCTCTAGTCAGAGGACTACCACTTTTGAAATTTTGTCCAACAATGAGATTGGTTTACGTACCCATAAGAAAAGGAAGAAGAGATACACCAAGAATTCCCTATCCAAGTAATTTAAGAAGGCAAAGCCACCCACATTTGATGGAGAAATCAAGAAGGGAGAGGAAGCGAAAGCATGACTGCTAGGATTGAAGAAGTACTTTTGAGTACACAACTACTACAGGAATATGAAGGCAAGACTAGCCATCTTTAACTTAAATGGAGGGGCATCCATTTGGTGGGAAGTCCTTACGAATGTCAAAGGGATCAATGAGAAGAAACTGACCTGGAAGCAGTTTGAGAAGTATTCTAGGAAGGCATATCTGTCAAATAGTTACTATGATGGCAAGATTAGGGAGTTCCATAAACATAAGTTGGGGCAACTGACCATGGATGAATATGTCAAAATATTCATAGAATTGTCAAGGTATGTCCCATACATTAAAGAGGAGAAGGTAAATATACAATGTTTTCTCAGTGGATTACCACTGTCCGTTAAGGACATAATTGAATTCGATGAACCTAAGACACTTGATGACACTATTCGAGAAGGTAAGTATTGCTATGACCAATCAAAGCATAAGTGTGAGCCTCATGAGAATTGGAAAAGGAAGGATAATACCGGATTTAAAAAGAAAGGATTTAAATCACCCTAGTATAGAAATCAGGGAAATATTGCTTAGTCCAGTTATCCAACTAAAAGCATGCATCAAAAAAGTTATCCTGCTCGAAGTGGGAATATGCCAGTGGAATCCACAAAAGAAAAGATAGAAGAGTAGAAGAAAGGACCACTAAAATGTTGAGGGTGTGGAGAAGAACACTTGTTAAGATATTGTCCTCATAGGCAGAATGGTAATAGAAGAATCTACAATGTTCAAGAGGTTGCCATTGTTGATGATGTAGCCATAAATGTACCAAAACTATATGCAACTGTCAAGAATCGACAAGCAGATCACTAGGCATCAGTGGTGGAGATGCAAAGGTATAGTTTCCAACCAATCTATTTCAATTTTTATCGACTCTAGTTCTAACCTCAATTATATTGCACCACAAGTTGTTGAGGCATGTGTTTTACAAAAAATAAGGCACACAAAGTGATGGTTGGTTCATCTAGATATAGGAACCATGAGAAAAGTGATTGAAGTAATAGAAGCATGCCAATTTGAGATGAATGGGATACACACACAAGAAACCTTGAACATACTACGATTGGGGTCATATGGCATGTTTATCGGTATGGATTGTTTGGTAGCACATAAAGTTAAATTGGATTGTTTTAACAATACCATGGAGTATGAATATGATATAGGAAATAAAAGGACCTTACATGGAATCCAAAAACCTATGTCAGTAAGGCAAATTTCAACACTACAACTAAAGAAATATTGCAGAAAGGGATGTCCACTATATGCCATAGATGTGTTGGATTCAATAGAAGATAACAAGCTAAAGATTGAGGACTATCCAATGTTGTATGAGTACATATATGTATTCCCTTAAGAAATACCAGGACTACCCCCCAAAAGAGATATTGAATTTTCCATAGAGCTTATGCAAGAGCAGTACATGTGTCTAAGGAACCTTACAGGATGAACACACCTGAGTTGGTGGAGCTAAAAATATAATTGAAATAAATGTTAGACAAGGGGTATATCAGACCTAGTGTGTCCCCATGAGGACCACCGACATTGTTTGTCAAGAAGAAGGATGGTACTCTCAATCCATGCATTGATTGTAGACAATTAAATAAGATGAACATTAAGAACAAATATCAATTGCCTAGGATCGATGACCTTGAGAGGGGCCACGATATTTTCTAAGATAGATTTGAGGTCCGTATATCATCAGTTCAGGATCAATGAGGAAGAAATTCATAAAACTACATTTAGGACAATGTAAGAGCATTATGAGTTCGTGTTGGTGCCCTTTGGACTTAACAATGCACCAACTACATTTATGCACCTGATGAAAAATATCCTCAATAAGCACTTGGAAAAATTTGTTTTGGTTTTTATCGATGATATCTTTATTAATTCCAAGACCAAGGAAGAGCACGAGGAGCACCTCAAGTCAGTGCTGCAAATATTGAGAGAGCACTAGATATATGCAAAGTATAACAAGTGTGACTTCTTTCAAATACATATCCATTACTTGGGTCATGCGATCTCAAAAGGAGTTGTAGTAGACCCTGAGAAGATCAAGGCAATCATGGATTGGCTTGCTCCTTAGAATGTATAAGAAGTGAGATCATTTATGGGACTAGCCAGATGCTACAAAAGATTCATCCAAGTATTTTCAAGGATCGACCATCCAATCACTTCATTGCAAAGAAAGTGAGTGAAAATTGTATGGATAGCAGAATGTGAAGCAGGTTTCTAGTAGTTGAAACATCTTTTGACTAATGCACCCGTAATAAAGATTGTAGATCTAGACAAGGAATTCTTGTCTTATACAGATGCTTGCAAGGAGGGACTTGGTGGAGTCCTCATGCAAGAAGGGCATGTAATTAGTTATGAATCCAGGAAAGTAAATGAGCACAAGAAAAATTATGTTACTCATGATCTGGAGCCTGCAACAACTGTGCATGCCTTTAAGATGTGGAGGAATTACTTGCTTGGAAGAAGGTTTGTGTTGAAGACATATCACAATGGGCTAAAGTACTTGTTTTACCAACCCCGTTTAAATGCCAGATAAGCTAGGTGGATGGCTCTCATTAATGAATTCAATTTGGAAATATGGCATATTAAAGGAAAGGAAAATCGAGCGGCAGATGCACTCAACCAGAGCATGCAAACAATGCATCTAACAACAACCAGTGTATGTGAGCCAGACATAAAGCATATAATCATAAATTCCCTACAAGGTAATGAACACTTAAAGTTCATAAAGGAAGTCTTGGAGGAGGAGCCACAAGGGAAGAAGTGTGAGGGATACCATCTAATGGAGAATTGGTTCTTGATATATAAAAGCAGAATGTACATACCAAATTCTGTTGAGATGAAGGGTCTCATAATGGATGAGTTCCACATGACGCCATATGTAGGTCACCCAGGTTATCAATAGATGATAACAGTTGTGAGAAAGCTATACTTTTAGCCTGGGATGAAGAAATAAATTGCATAATACATTGTCAAATTCCTAGGGTGTCAACAAGTTAAGGTTGAGCACATGCATTCAATAGGACTGTTGTAGCCATTACCAATTCTAGAATGAAAGTGGGAAGTCATATCTATGGAATTCATCACTAGTTTGTGAAAATAACCAAGCAACATGATGCAATCATGGTAGTGGTGGATAAGTTCAACAAGACAACTCACTTCATTCCAGTAAAATTCACCTCTAAAGCTATTGATCTCGCAAATATATTCATAAATGATATTTTTAGGTTACATGGCATGCCCAAGGAAATAATATGAGATCGAGATGCCAAGTTTACTTCCAATTTTTGGAAGGGTTTGTTTTTAGGCTTTGAGACATGGTTGGATTTTAACACTGCTTACCATCCTTATATCGATGGGAAAACACAAAGAGTAAATAGAAAGATATGTTGAGAATGTATGCTATGCACCGACCTAAGAAGTGGAAATATTAGATTCCCCTGGTGGAGTTTGCCTGTAATAATGTGTTGATACTTAGAACACATCACCAAAAGACTTCATCCTCCCTTGAAATCCGGCCTTCTTTTACTTCTTATTTCCTCTGAAATTTGACTTGTATCAAAATGAATGTCTAATGATGTTTATTTATACCATTTATGTCACTTCATTTTAAAATTAGGGCCGACCTGACACTT
>SNQJ01S0009186.1:104023-118827 GCA_010110895.2 Picea sitchensis | reverse complement strand
TTCTGTTGCTATTTCGTATATCATTTCTGTGTATTGTGAAGATTATGCTGGATATTTTACTGTTATTCTATTATTTCTAGCATTTCGTTTCTGTTCTGCATATTTTATATATCTGGTATCTTGCAGGACCTTACATGATTCAAGCTTTCATAGGAAATAATGCTTTTCTGCTAAACAACAATGATGGGACCAATCTGCCAGGAGGACCTGTGAATGGCAGAATGCTAAAGCACTATTCACCTCCTCAGTAGGGACATTCAGTTGCACCTTTCCATTGTACAAACCATTTCATTTTGCTTACAAGTTTTTGAGTGAATAACTTTGATCAGATGGTTGAAGCTCGCGGAGAAGGCCCTGAGCCACTGAACATTGTCATCAAAACTTTCAAAAAATAAAACAAATCAAACGACAAAGGCAACTGTGGAGAAATTTTTCAAAACATCAGGAAGCAGGATTCTTGGCACTTCATAAGGAGAGTACCATCCCCAGGTGGAGCTGCTGTTATAACCCTATAATTTATAGGATCAACTAGTGACTGAAATGTCATCTTTTCACTGTGTTTGTTTGCCAAATAATTTTCCATTCTGTAAATGATTTGAGAAAGAAAAAGAAAAAGAAAAAGAAATGAAAGAAAAAGAAAAGAAAAAAGAAAAGAAAAGAAAGAAAAGAAAGAAAAGAAAGAAAAAGAATAAAAGAGGGCATAAAAGAAATTGAATAAAGCCCCATGCAATAACAATGACTTGGTCCATACAGTTTAAGCATGACCAAGTCCTTTTAAATTGATGTTGATAGATTTAGTGAATAAACTTGGCTAAACTGTTTAATCTTAGCCAAGCTGATTAGTTTAGCTAGTGAATAAATTTGACCAAACTCCCTAATCTTGGTCAAATAACCCTAGGATAGAGTAATTTCTTAGTCCAATAGTTTAATCTGGGCTAAATGTCATAGGTAAGTAGGTTAGAGCATAGGTTAGTGGCCTTTATTTCAATAAAATGTGCATGATAATCGATGTTGAAACATACCTTTGATGTTTGAAAGGTGAATATCTAACCCCTATGGTGATACAAAGTAGGGGAAAGATGGTAAATCCGCATAAAGCACTTGTCCTAAGTCTTCGAAACAAATATAATTTTGCGCTGACAAGTTAAAGAAGGCTCATAGATGAACGACTGAGACGATGGTGCTCAAATATAAGGTCAATAAGNAACAAAGGCGCACATCTGAATGGCTGAAACTTCGATGCCCAAATCTACTGTTGAGATTAAATTCCGGACCCCCCAACCGGTCTGCCTTTAACGGTGGGGGGGCGGTCCGGAAAGTTGGTTAAAGGTTGTGCTCAGATCTATGATCCAGTGGCAAGTGCACTGATGGACGACTGACGATGTATTTCGGACCCCCTCGACCATTATACCTTTAACGGTGGGGGGGGGGGTCTAGAATGGAATGGTTTTCTGTCAGACCCCTTCCTCTAACGTGGTAGGAACCTATTGCTTCAGACTCCCACCATTTACTGCAAACCACTTTTCCACTTACCACTTACCATTTTCCTGATATACCCCCGCCGCCCCATGACATCATTTTTCCGCTATCTTCTCCTAATGGTCACATCCCATAACTCTGTCAGTTCATTCCCCCTGTTCACCCGTCATAGGTCCTTTCACCATGGCCGGTCCCCAATCAACACCCTCCACATCACCCGGTCATACTTGTCACTCGTTTCTACCTGCCATCTCATGCTCCAAAGGACCCGTTGGTTATTTATTACAAGCTAAATTATCTGTTAGCCTGTTGATCTGTCTCCCACCCCCAACGGGTATCTGTTTGCTCAAAGCCGACTCGCCTCCGTCATTCGCCCATTTCTTATCTTATCCTCACACCAGGAAGTTTATCCTTGTCCTCTTTCCAGATTCAGTCAGCAGCCCAAAAACCATCGCCATTCCTGCTAACGTTTTTTGTTTGAATTGCAGGTATTCTCCACAGTGATGGGGCCAAATTCCAAGAAAGTGGAAGTCGAGGAAAATCCTTTCCTCCCACCTCCTGTCGACCTCGACAGGATCCCATTAGCCGACAAAGATCACCTAATCGCAGACACAAGATGCGAATTCGACTTCACGGAGTTGCATTCATGGCTCACAGATACTTTATTAGATCAGAGCGATGAGATTGGGCTCTGGGAGCCCAACCTTCCTCTATAAATTTCCCCCCAGGTCCATCATTTCCCTGAATTTGCCCTCAAATGCCAATCTCATTACCTCCCCGACTAGAGAATCATAGTCTCGTCATCAGGAGAAACTCTGTTCTTCATCACACTAGGAGCCATTGATCGGATGATGCAGATACCTAGAAATGAATCTGCCTCTCCTTTTAATCTTGAAGTCATAAGAGAGTTGTACCGGAAACTATCTTTCCCTCAGAGAGCCCAGATTTTTGAGTTTTTCCTCCCACAGGATGCTCAACTCCCCAAGACAAATCCCCCGTATCCTTCCTCCCTGTTCTCAGAGAAGGAAAACCAAGTCATTTCATCGCTCTGTTCTCTGCTTAGTTATTTTTCAGAACAATGGGTGGATGAACCCATATTGGGTTTTCTGTCCATTTTCTCTACAGAGGATATGCCCACCACTCAGTTTGACTACAACACTTTCCTGGTGAGCAGTATTCACGAGTATCTTTCAAATTTTGCCACAGAGGGCATGTTCCGATATTCCTCCATACTGGCTTACATGTTCACTTTCTTTCAAGCATACAGATTCTCTTTCTCAATGCAGAAAATGGGCAAGGACGAGAAGCCGCAAGTGACAACATCTTGGACTTCCTTGCTCGGACGAAATTCCACATAGTTCAGTTTCAAACAGTTTATCGAGCAGTTTTACCATGTAGTGGTGAGCATGCTCAGTGGCAGACCAGAACCAAGAATTAATGAGGAGATTCAGAGGATCTTGCATCTTTCAGACCTTGCAAAAACTGGAGATTGGTACCTTTACCAAAAACATACTCAGATCAGAGTATATGGATGCGAGTTGGCTCCATACAAACTACCCAAGTATTTACCCGTGAGGATATTTTCTCTGGAATACATAAGACAAATGATAAATTCAGACGACATACACTTTGTGTCTCTGAAGAAGAAACAACAACTTAGAATTAAAAGGAAAATTGGGTCTTTTATCTGTAATAGCCGAGGCGCCGGGGAAGAGGCAGACAGAGTTTTGAGAGAAATGAAGTTCCATGTTAGTTTCCTATGGCACTATGATCCATGCGAGATAATTTCATAGATGAGGGATAATAATAAAAATGTTCCATATGTTCATACACCCAAGCCTGAGATAGAAAAGTTCGCAAATCAAACAGAATGGGAGCCGAACACTCTGGTAGAGATAGAACAACAAGACCCTTTGGTCACGATCTCATAGACAACTACACCATAGGTTCCCAAGGAGAAAAGATCCAGGAAGGATACTTCACCTTCCGTCACTAAAGTCTCGGCTGGAGATTTCCAATTACACACCAAAAGGCTAAAATCCAGTCATACAATTGATACGGCTGGTGAAAAGGAAACCCAATCCACTACTGCTAGGGAAGGTGATCAACCACCTCTTATCACAAGCGGCAAGCAGATCATGTCCTCAGTTTCATCCAAGAAGCGGACAGATACTTCACTAGTTGACCAACCGAGTAAAGGAGGACCGAAGTTGAGTATTTTTGAGAAGTATGATCTGATTAAGAAGAGAAATCAAATGCTGACCAACAACACTTATGCTCATTTTTGGAAATAGACATCAATGACACAACACAAACTGTTGTCCGCATTCAATAATGAGAAGGGTAGAATGCACATGGCTTTTCTGTAGGCACAGGTGCCCGACCCGAAGGTAATCACTGATTACAAAAGGGCGACGTTCGAGTTTCACACCAGGGATGTGCACCCTCCCGATCAAATGGATCTGCATAGAAAAACTAGAGAAATGATTTTCTCCACTTTGGAAAATGCTTCTACTACAACTGCTAAACTATAGGTCTCTTTGAGAAATGTTCAGACACAACTGAAGTTAGAGAAAATATCATCCTTTGCAAAGGATAACAGAATTAAAACGTTGGAAGAACTGGTCCTCAAGATCGGGTACGACCCCTTGAACGTGAAAGTAGTCGAGGAGATGCTTAAAAAGAAAAATGCCGATATAACATCTCTGAGGAAGCAGTTGAAACTACCACCAACGAAAGATGCACCAACAAAGGAGATAGATGAAACAGAATGCGAGAAGGACGAGATGTTCAAGTTGATCATGGAGCAGAATGCATAGTTGAAAGAGATGGAAGCAAAATTGGAAAGGTTAGTGAAGGAGAAGGAACAATCAACGCCTATGGAAGTCATTCCATTGAGCGCAATTCCACTTACTGGAGTAAGCACAACATCTGTAGCAGGAACCCCCTCAGCAACTCCACTGACAGCTCTGGAAAAGACAGTATAACTGGCAAAATCCATGGAGGAGATGAACTTGCAAGAGACATAAATTAGCAGACTAAAAAAGGAGGTTGAGGACCTTAAGGAACTTAAGTCTTCTTACCAGACCAACTACTCCATGGAGAAACAAGCATCAGACAAGCTCAAACAAGAATTGCAATAGCTTCAAAAGCAAACAATAGCAGGCAAGACACTTGCTGAGGCCAAGGAAAATATCTGGATGGATATCTCCAAATCCATAAATGAAATATGGCCTATGGTGCACATCATGTTCGAGCAAAACAAACTAGTATAAAGGAGCAGGCAGGTTATTGAGAAAATAAGAGGAGAATTGGGAGAAATTCCCACAGAAGCCACTGAGATCATCAAATTCCTGAATTAAAAAACCATGGAGGAGTTGGAGGATTTGAGGGTGGAAGACAGGACAGAAACCATCCTCGAGGTCAAGAGGGTTCTGACCAAAAGAGGACTAATGCTACAGTTGTAGGAGAAGGTCCAGACTATGGACACAGGAGTGCAAAATTTTTTCGGTAAAATCGAAGCTCTGTAGAAGAAAGGTCTCCCTGATTTAAGGGTCTTAAATGACAAGTTAATGACCCTTCCTAATTATAAACAGAGGCTAGCCACAGTGGCCAAAGGTAGTTCAAAATTTTCGGGAATACAGGGTAGCATAACGAGCAAGGCGTTCTTAGAAACCTTGCAGCCATACATCAACATATAGCACGAGATCCAGTATATTTTCATCGTCAAGCCAACTTTTGCCAAGTACACAGAGATGGATGAAATATATCGAAGACTACTCAAAGTCATCATTCCCAATCATCTTCGGTGGGAAGAGCTATGCAATCTGATCGAGTAAGCGATGAGGTGTCCAATCCCTGTCAACAATCCGGTCAGACGAAGTCATGCAGATGACTCACCAACGGTTTTCCCAGAAATCAACATGAAGATTTCAACACATCATCAACAGTTCCTGAATTTTTGTATCTTGCTGAGTTAGTTAGCAAAATTTAGAATCTGCCACGACCTGATCTTTAATGACAGGTTCGTATGTAATTTTTGATTATAAATACTCCAAACTTTGAAGTATGAAGGGTTGATATTTACACCCTGTAAGCCATAAAGACTGTAATTGATTATCAAGATATCTTCCAGTAATACAAAGGGACTTTTACAGGATTCTCACGTGTTGTTCATTGGTGATGTTTACGTTCCTGTGTTAAATTTTTTTCTCGCTCAGTCGTCATATTGTTTTCTAATTTAATCTTTTAAAAGTAGCACATGTTGTAGGATTTATCTTCGTATACCCTGTTTCTGACTTGGAAAGATCTTAATGTTTATCTTCTGATATTACAGTGAAGAGATTCTTAAATGCTTCTTTACTTTAATTGATATTCTCATCTTTTCTGCTATCCATCACTTTACTGCTAAAGAATCCAGTGAATGCATCATCTTTCCCTGTGAAAAGATTCTTTTTGTTCCTGTTTAGATCTCTATCTTTACAATACAGACCCCATAGCCCAATGGATGCGTAAAGCCTTTTTCAGCCAATTTTACAAAAACAAAAACCAAACCATTCAATCTTACTTTACTTAACTAGCCTAATATCTCAAAGTTAAAACATATCCAAATCATACAGAGAGATCCCTCTCTGAAGCTGGTAGGGCTAGATTCCAGTTTCGAAGTGGTTGGATAAAGTTACCTCTGGCAAATTTCTTCTACTCTGACAACCTATGGGAATTTACAGAGTGATAACAACACATAATGTTAAAGTTGATACTCTTGTAGACAGTGGATCACAAGCCAATCTAATCAGTGAAGATGTTGTAAATAACTTGGGACTTGAAATTAAGTCACATCCTAAACCATATCCATTGGGATGGATATGTGGTGATAACAATTTACAAGTAACCAAGCAATGTAAAATCAAGTTTGCAATCACTTCTAATTATGTTGATGAAGTAGTGCTTGATATAGTGCCACTGGACATATGTGGGATTGTCTTGGGAATCCCATACCTTTATGATAGGAAAGCCATATTCTATAGGGAGGAAAATAAATATTGCTTCAAGAAAGATGGGAAGGAGTACATTGTTCGTGCTCATCGCATGAAAACTGACAGGTCTTTTGCAGCTACAGGGCAGTTAAAAAGAATGGTAAATGCAAGCAAAAGTTTAACACTTATGTCTGTAACAAAACCTGAAGTTAGTGATGCTAAACATGAGATGATTCCATATGTTTCAAATAGTCATGAAGTGTCACTAGAGGTACATTATGAGGTTCAACTGCATAATTTGATTATTGTTCCTGTTCAAAAGGGGAAGTATGTTTTTTCATTTTCATTTGCATACTCAATATTGTTGATTAGTTTGTTGTTGTTCAGTGGTGTATGGCTGCAAAGTGCGACAAAGAAAGTAGATGATTGTGCAATTGAGGGAATGATTACTTTGGTAAACAATGCTATCTCAATTTTCATGTTTGTTGTGATTAGTCAGGTGATCATTATCCCAGCAGAGAGGATGGATGATATAGGACAAAGTGGGGAGGCAGTACCCTCACTTCTTACTTGAGTAAAAGTAGACTTTTGGTGGTCCAAAAGCTTCCAAAGTGGGGAGGAATGATCCAAGAGGCTCTCCAGGCTCAGAAAATGCTCAAAAATCAAAGTTCTCATAATTGGATGAAACCAATTCCATTGCGACCAACTCATCGTGTTGATTCCGACAGTATATTTACTTTCTCAAATGGGCTCCGTATGCAAGAGTTATCGCACTCCGACCGTTTTCTCAAACAACGAAAAAGTCAAAGGTCAAACTGGCAAAAAGTCAATGCTGACGTTAGCATGACATCACCAACGACACCTCATGATGCAGACTTGGACCAATGGCAGTGTGACAAGTGGATGCAGTTGACAGGGCAGATGTGGATGGCAGATCCAATCACAATTGGATATGTGGAAAAGTTCGAGCAAATGTGGTGGTGCCACGTGGCCCCACGTGGCACCTAGTCAGAGTCTAAGTGGAAAATTTCAGAAATTTGTTTGGGGGTCCATGGGTTTTGAACCCATGACCACCAACCATAGTCCAAGCCTTAAGAAATGACCCAACACTAATGCGCCCACGTATTACTTATTAAATCAAATGTATTTAAATATATTTAAAGTTTAATATCTGTATGGGGCGCAAAAATGAGGGGGCTGGGGCCATGGACTTATCCACCATGCTACCACATCACAGGCCTTAAGGCACGTGGGGTTTGGATAGGGCCTAGCCCTTGGACCTCGGCACCTCCATGTAACCACAAGTGCAAGTCGAGGAGGGCCTATCCCTTAGGGCGCGTTTTATTTAGACCGAGGATCTATGTAGAGCCCCAAAAACCAGGAGCTAGCGTAACTAAAGGGCTAGCACTTGGCAAAATATAGTACATATGACCCTATTTTGAGGGTGCACGCTCAACCCTAGGGGGATACACTGTAATTTTTGGAAGAAGTGGGTTATTTTGTATAGTTTTTGGTATTTTTAAATTATTTTCACTGATATTATGCCCAAAAAATTGTTTTTTGAGGATTTTGAGGCCATTTGAAGGGGGATTTGATCCCATAAAGAGGCCATATCTTGAGGGAAGTTGGGATTCATCATCTGAGCATGAAAATCTATATAAACCATACTTTTTGAAGCTTTGAGAAAGCTTTTTGATGCGGGGTTTGAAGGATCAGTTTGTAAATTTTGGCCTTTTTTCATGTTTTGAGGGGCATTGTTGCCATGTTTTTGAGAGGAGTTTGACGGTGCATGTTGAATCTGAGTAAGGATGTCTTGTACAATAGATCTAAAGCATGTAATGTAACAACAAGGAGCCATTGTAAGAGAACTTTGAGCATTTTAAAGAGCAATAAAGAGGTCCTCCACTTGGAAGCGGGCACGGAGATGTAGCCAACTATTGGTGAACTCCGTTATCAACCTCTTGTCTCTATTTCTCTTTCTATTTTGCTATTATATTCTGTTAATTTGCAGCATGGATATTAATGGCTGATCTCTTTATTCATTAATAAGCATCAAGTAAAAGTCACATTTGATATTCCGCAAACAAGATAATAAGTTTATGTATTTTGCATTCTTAACGATCCGATGCATAAAATACAATGAACTAAACTTGCAATTTATCAGTAATACCTTCGTTTTTGGTTCACAGAAGGAAAGAAAAGAAGTCAAACACTCATATCAAGTTCATGAACAACTCAACAATCTTGGATGAAATCTTGGATAGTCAAAGATCACCAAATGATAAATCTGGTCTTGGATACAACAAGGAAGCTACAGACTATGAAGTTGGCTCTTCTAAGAAGCATGATGCAAGCCCCTCATTCTCAAAGGATGAAATTAAAGATACAAGTCAAGCACCAACACAAAGAAAGAATATCTTCAGGAGATTAGAGTAAGGAAGACACCAAGAAGCAGGTCCTACACCTCATAGCAAATTCAGAAGAGAGACACCATCAAGGTTAACACAAAGGCACATGTATGAAAATGTTTTCAATGGTCACTATTTCTCATGTAATGATTATGGTCACAAGGCTTTGGATTGTAGATATTATGCAAGGAGAGATGTTGGAAGATTCAAAAAAATTTTAAGATGTTGGAGATGTAATCAAGTAGGACACACTACTGCTCATTTTCACACCATGAGATGTTACATCTACAATGGGTTTGGCCGCAAATCTAAGGATTGTTGGAATTCAAGAAGACAATCAATGAGGAACACTTCATACTACATGGCAAGAAGAGAAAATGAAGCATGGAAGAAAGACAATGTTGAAAGGATCGAAGCTCAAAAAACCAATGATGAGAAAACATGACACTTTTAGAAGTGGATGAAGAAGACTGAACAACTAGACATGAGTGAAGGCACAAAGAATGAGGAAAGCCTTACATTTTATGAGGCATACATGAGATCCTGTGGGAACAGTCACATATATACGCGGTCTATCTGAAGAAAATTCATGTACATACATGAGATGTGCGCGGTGAAGTCGCGTACATGAGGTAAATCCCTTAGAAAGAGGGTGTATGGATGAGTTGCAACATGGTTTGATGGTATAACACAATTTATACAAGGTCTGAGATAGTATGTTTCAATTTTTCATCCTTGTATGTGTTTTTGATGAATGTATGATGATATATGGTTGAGTTTTGAAGAATATACTCGATGCCTATCTTGGATGCATGTTACTAACCCTAGTGTGTGGATTGAGGCATTTTCTGTTAAGGTACAATGATGGTTATGTTATGTATTTTATCAATGAGGTTATGACACCTTATTTATGAAGTACATCATGGGTGATGTGATACTAGCTAGTGGTATATCATTGATCTATTGAGGGACATACTAATTGGTACATGTTTAGAGGTGTTATTGCTGCATTATACTTGTTGTAGTGAATGTTTTTGAGGCATATCTGTTATAGTACATGGTTGGTACATATGTGAGCTCTATTGATATATCTTGAGATGCATTGTGAGAGGCATTTGATTGGTGATTAGTTCATGTTTGAAGATACACATTGGGACATATTGTTGATGAAGTTTTGGCGCATGGGTTGATGTAAGGATTTATGATAGTGTTATTTATTGTTAGAGGCCTACTTGTTGAATATCTTGGAATTTGGTTGATGTACATGTGGGTACATGATTGAGACACTTAGTTGATGAGTTGGAATATATGGTGAATGTTGATTGAGACTTACTTGTTGAGATACATTGCTGGTGCATATCTTGGATACATTAGCACATGGTTTATGGTACTTGGTTGAGGTATATCATGAAGTGATATGAAACTTGGTTGAGGTATATGTTTGGCATGTTGTATGGTTGATAATTCTATTGGTATTGGTGCATTGATAGAGGACTCTTGTTGGTTACATTGGCATATATCTTTANTTATGGTACTTGGTTGAGGTATATCATGAAGTGATATGAAACTTGGTTGAGGTATATGTTTGGCATGTTGTATGGTTGATAATTCTATTGGTATTGGTGCATTGATAGAGGACTCTTGTTGGTTACATTGGCATATATCTTTAGTATATGGTTGAAGTACATGTTTGGTACACATCTGACACATATTCTTGGCATATGGGTGAGATATATTTCATGATATATGATGTATGGTACTTGGATGATGTGCATGGTTGGAACATGCTATGGTGATATTATTACATCTTGATGAGTCACAATTTCATCTATGGATGATTCATGATTGGTACGCACTTTGTACATTGTTAGAGGCACTTTCTAGTTGGCGCATGGATGATGTGGCATATATGTATGGATATACTTTTTGCACATATTGATTGTGCTAGTCTTGGTTGATGCACATCTTGGTGATATTGTGCATATGGTTGAAGGTTGTCTTGATGATTGATCTTGGTGAATAGATCTGATGTGGTTGATGAGATTGTTATGATTCAGGTTGTGCACTCGTTGGTGATTCAGGTTTGGTGCATGGTTGATTCACTTGTTGATGGTACAGGTACAGAGTGATGAATCATTGTATGATTCATGGCCAGATCCAAGGATCATCAAAGGAACAACAAATCATGGTGCAATATTGCTGAGCAACAACATCCGCAGCAGAAGCAAATTGTTGCGGTAACATATTGTTCACAGTGATTACCCAACATCTTGTAGAGAATATAGGGGGAAACATACCCACACGGGGAGCTATTCTTTTTCTCATGATTGGTTACAAAAGCATGATTCTAGGAGGAGAGATGATATAGATGATCATAGAGGGATAATTGGCAACCATGCCATTAGCATTGCATAAGAGTTATATCCTTTTTCAAAGGGAGATAGATTCATTAGATGCATGGAGAGCAGCCCACATGACAATGCAACCAGGGGGAGAAGCCCATAGGACAATTCAGTCAGGGGGAGAAACCCCAAAGAAATATACCCTTTTCCATTGATGTCAAATGATGAGAGATAGTTACATTGATGAGGAGCAATGATCACAGAGGGAGCATGAGCATTGCCATGTCCAAGTGTTTCCATCAATGATTGGTGTTGACATCAATGTTGGTGTTTCCATCAATGCCAAAGGGGGAGATTATTGGAATATGTTGTCATTGATGTCAGGGGATTGATGTCAAAGGGTTGATGTCAAGTATTGTCATAGTGATGTGTTGTCATTAATGTAATGAAAGTTTTATCATTGATATTACTGATTGTTGGATCATGTAGTCATTGATGCGATTGATGTCAAAGGGTTGATGTCATGTGGTGTCATAGTGATGTGTTGTCATTGATGTCAAGGTTGATAGCAAAGGAAGTTGTATCCTTGATGTCATGTCATGGAAATTGTATTATTGATGTCATGTCATGGTTGATATAAAGAACTAAATGGATGAACTCGAAAGTGGTCCCCTTATGGTGAAATCCCTCACGAGAAGATGTTATTGGATAAAGTTATCAAAGTGGTCCCCTTATGGTGAAATCCCTCACGGGAAGACGCTTTGCAAAGTCCAAATGGTTAAGTGGGTGAGTAATCCTAGTAGTGTGGTTAAGGAACCCAATTGTTTTTGAGGAATAATGTAATTAAGATCAGTGAGTTTGTAGGAGAGACTATTCCAGATGGATAGTAAATGTCGTGCCATTTTCGGTGATATGTGGAACGTCACATAACTCCTCATGGTTAGAGAGTTATGGCCATGTGAAGTTGGAGAACCCTCATGAGTTATCTAGAAGCCCCTAGAAGGTCAAATAAGTCAAGAAGGTCAAAGAAGTCAAGAAGCTCCTAGAAGAAATTGACTATTCAAAGTGGGTGAAGCTAGGATTTAATCATGGGTTAAGTTGTTTCAAAAAGAAAATAATTAAAAATAAATTAGTTGCAACTAGAAGTGGTGAGTTCACTATTTGTGGATAAAGTGGTTGTAAGTGGAAAAAGTAGTTAGAAGTGGGTTATCCCTAAAAGAAGGAAGTTGGTTAGAAGATAAACCCCGGAAGAAGCTAATTGGGCAGTATAAATAAGAGGTTAAGGGTCTCTTATGAGATGATATTTTGAGCATATTGAATATCCATTATCTCGTGAAAGGTTTATTGCAGGTACCCATTGATACATCTAAAGTAACGAAGGAAGTCGAGGGAAAAGTCTCAGAGTTGTAATGAACTTGAACAACCCTAATCTCTGAGACATCCACGAGTTGCAATGTAGTTGAAACACGGATGTACGCGAGATTTAGAAGAGTAAAGCGCAGATACCTGCGAAATGTAGAAGGGAAAAATGCATATATGCAGAAGGATTTGAGCAAGCATGAGAAGGTACGGTTGATCCAGATTGTCGAGGCTAAGGTTGGTTTGTTGATATGAAATTTGAGACATCAGGTCAGTTACAGTGTGTAAGGATAAGTCTATATTCTAATGGTGTTACATCTTAGTGATGATATGGTGAATATTTGTAGCTTTCTTGGTATGGTTGTTGTGAGGTTTGGATATGGCATATGTTGGTTGGTTGGATGAGTGAGAAACACTCGTATGTATGGTACAGTTTTGATATGATTCTTATATTTCACATATTTTGAGCTACTTGTACTTGGTTGAGGGATATCTATGCTATATGATGATGTATACATGAGGGACATGCATAGGCTGTTGGAGATGCTTCATATCTGCATATGATTGATAATATGGTATATGGAAAAGGTTGCACATGGTTGATGATATAGTTCATGATTCATTGTTGATGTATCCTTTGATTCATGATAGAAGCATGAGATAGTATGTATGCTAGTATACACTTGATGAATGGTATGGCATAGGTTTTTATTATCAGATACAAATTGATGAGACAGTGACAAAGTTGTGGCAAAGATAGTGAAGGTGACAGAGTTGTGATAGAAGCAGTAATAGTGAAATTGGAAGGGTTCTGAAGAAGTCTGTGACTTGAAATCTACAGAGACGTGGACATTCACGGGTTGCATTTAAGAAGGGCGTGGATACCCGCGTGTTGCAGTACATACATGTCATGGAACTATAGAAAAGATTTGACAAATTGCTTTATGTCTACAAGTTGGGTGTTGTACTTGAGGGTTGGATTCGTCTACTCCGTTGGTGCTGAGATTTGAAAGTTGGGTCTTGTATTGAGAGTTGGTGCTCTTTTCAGTTGGTGCTGATAAACCCCGAAGATTGTAGGCTCACATAATATAAAACTAAAAAAAATAAAATTACACATATATCTGTTGTTCTTTGTGTTCATTATTGTGATGGTTCATAGTCTCTTATTGTTGATGAATGTTGTTGAGATATGTCTACATGCAAACAATTAATTGCGAATGGAAGTAATGAATAATGATGTTTGAAGTGATTGCTAACTCAATTTTTGAAAGAGTTGTAAAAAGAGCCTCACACTGATTCACCCCCCCTCTCATTGTGGGTAGTGTGTCCAACAACAAGTAGTTAGATATTGATTTATTTTAGATAGATAAAAAAAAAAACTAAAATTGTGCCTTGAAGCCATTTGTGGGTTTGGTGGCTTAGTTGTCGATTTTATGAGTCAACATATTGCAACTCCATAGGGTAGGAAGCTTTTGAATTAGATAGAACTGATGAATATTTGGTTTTGCTTGCATCAAAATTGTCAACTTTCTCTGATAAGCTCTTGCAAGAAAAATGTATGGATGGAAGGATGGGAAAGAAGGAATGGTAAAGGCTTAATACTTCGTATATTAGCAAGACTTGGTAGGTATGGTAACTTCTACATAAGTAGCATTACAGATCCATGCAGATCATTTGTTTCTTTTTGTTCTTATAGACTTAAAAAAAAAACAGCAAAATTTGTGGTTAACGTGGCAGGGAAAATGACTCAAAATGAACAAGATTACTCAAGAAAAATTAAAAAGAACGAAAAATATGAAACTGATAAAAATTTAAAAGGAAATTAATTGTACGATAAGAAAAAAAATGAAAAAAAAATCAACAAGCTATATACATGAAGCATTAAAATTTAGTCAATCAAAACCATTCGGCTCAACATAATGCTTCAAGTGGCCCACTCATTTTGTATGAAAACAA
The DNA here is from genome assembly GCA_010110895.2 of Picea sitchensis. Classification (NCBI taxonomy): domain Eukaryota; kingdom Viridiplantae; phylum Streptophyta; class Pinopsida; order Pinales; family Pinaceae; genus Picea; species Picea sitchensis. Next base: position 104,307 of record SNQJ01S0009186.1, on the reverse strand, counting down.
TCGCTCTTCCATGTCCTTTAGCAGATAAGAATTATTACCTATGATAGAGGAGATGTTATGAAACTTAGATTGCTTCCCCTTTTTAGCATGAGCATATGATCCGGATTTTATGAGTAGAACGAAATGAATACCGATTATTATCAGGTACTTAACACAAAAATAACAGAGATACAGTAAAACTGGTTTTCTATTAAATAACAAAATAAGCTGAAACTGTAAAATGCAGCGGAAACAAGCTTGCTGGAATGGTGGCGGCTTATCTCTGAGAAGAGATGTGACAACAA
>SNQJ01S0009186.1:12920-104013 GCA_010110895.2 Picea sitchensis | reverse complement strand
GTAAAATGCAGCGGAAACAAGCTTGCTGGAATGGTGGCGGCTTATCTCTGAGAAGAGATGTGACAGCAGCACGCATTCGCAAGAAGAAGATTACAATGAGGCTCAGAAGGCCTTTTTTTACCATAGACGGGAATGCCAAAAGTCCTAGACATGCAAAAACCTAACCCTAGGAGATGAAGCGCCAAAAGTCATGTGGGCCCCGTTTGGGTAAGTTGGTGCATCAACTTCCCGGGGTCGTAACTTTTGCATATGATCTCCGTTTTAGGCGTATGATAGCTCGTTGGAAAGATCTATCCGAGGACTACAACATTTTTGAAAAAATTCCATGATGGAATTTTGTCAAAAATAGTAAAACTGCTAAAAACTGCTAAAAATAGTAAATTGCCAAAAATGTCAGAACGCTGTTTTGAGCCAGTTGGAAAAGGTGGGTGGCCACCGATATCCATCTGGATCAGCAGAATCCCAAAGGAGCACATTTTCATCAATTTCAAAAACAACAGATTTAGCTTTCTTATCAAAATATTTTTAATAGTTTGTTGCCTTTTTCTTAAATTTTCTAAAGTGTGTCTCCTTTGTTTTTCTAAGGTGAGCAGAGCGTTTACTCTTTGAGAAATATATGATGAATTCAATTCTTGATCCTGTAATGCTATTCTAAGAGAGGTGAGTTCCAATTCTACAAGCATAATTGCTTCCTAGCCATATAAAAGTTTAAATGGAGTTTGACCAGTGCTTGACTTGGTGGTGGTTGCCCAAAGGGCATATATGAGCAGTGTGTGACATTGACGAGGCTTATCATCTATGATCCTCTTCAATATTTTGATCAGATTCTTATTAGTATATTCTGTAGATTTTAACCTTGTACAATATTTACTGCAAACATATTTTCAGTAAAAGAACATAAAAGATACAATGGCAAGCACAAGCATTACACAGAGATTTTTCCCCTGGAAACCCAAACCGGGAAAACCAACATATTCTATATTCATTCATAGTCATACATTTTTTACAATACAATATACATATAGGAGACAGGGGCATCCAAAACCCTAACCCAATGACCTGGATTAGTCAACAACCCTAATTCCTTAACCGGAAATAGAAAACCATCGGCAAAGAAACCATGTGCCGAAAAACCACCTAAATATGTGACACGTTTCCCGAGGCACAAAAAAATTTCGGGGTGCTGCCCCTGCACCCCCTCTCTAACCCCCCTGTGCGCCCCGTGCAATGCACATAAACTACTACTCGTGCAAAGAATATAACACATACCCAACATATTCAACCTACCCATTTCCTTATGAATAATAGGTGGAAGAGGTAAAGTGTCTCACACCAAATTTTCTAAGAAACTGAGTGAACTTTGCAGAAATGAAAGTTGACCCATTTTCCGAGATAATTTCAAAAGGAAGATCGAAACGAGAGAATATATTTGATTCCAAGAAATAAATAATATGTTCATCTTGGGCATGCTTAAGTGTCACAACTTCAATCCACTTGGTGAAGTAATCTGTTGCTGTGAGTATGAAAATATGCCTTGCAGAAGATGGGGGATTTATTAGACCAATGAATTCCAAACCCCATTTAGCAAATGGAAAATCAGGAAGAACTGGTTTTAATGGAATGACAAAAAATTACCCTCTACCAACTAGCTTTTGACACTATCACAAGCCCTTGTAAATTTAAAAGAATCTCTAAAAATATAAGGCCAATAATACTCTATTCTTAAGATCTTGAAGGCAATGGATTTTGCTACAAAATGACCACCAATGTGAATATTAGAATATTTTGATCCATGTGTTTCCTTTAAGATTATTTGGGCTGAAATATCATCAATACATCGTAACAATAACCCATCAACAGACCCATGGAAAAGATAATTTCCTAAAACCAAAAATTTAGAGGCTTCAAGACGTAACCTTCTTTGTTGATGAGATTCCAAGTAATCATGACACTTTTGGAATTGTAATTAATAAATGAGGTCCTTATACCAAGGGTGTTCTACAAGATCAAGATTTTGATTTTCGATATAAAATAATGTTGATAAAGCATGGTCATCATTTTCAGAAGAATTACTTGGTTAAGGATGTTGATCCAAGTGAAGTGCTAGGTCACGTCCCTTAATTGTTGGACACCTAAAAGTGTCAAAATTGGTTAGTGGTCATCCAAAAACCNTGATAAAGCATGGTCATCATTTTCAGAAGAATTACTTGGTTAAGGATGTTGATCCAAGTGAAGTGCTAGGTCACGTCCCTTAATTGTTGGACACCTAAAAGTGTCAAAATTGGTTAGTGGTCATCCAAAAACCATCATATACATGGTATCAATTGATCAATGGTTATCCCAAACCACAGATTCAGAGAGCACTTCAGTGATACACTGATATTAGAGTGGTGATATTACATGTTCACCAATTAGCAGAAGACATCAGATTCTTCTAGATCAAATACTTGGCAAAATGATCAATTTTTCAAGCAATTAGGGAATGTTCAGATATTGCAGTCGTTCACTTCCATATCTCATCTCTCTTTCTTCACGCACCAAAGAATCTCTGATACCAATTGATAAAACAAAGAAGCTCTGATACCAATTGATAAAATATAAACAAGAACAACAACATGGCGGAAAAGGCTCACTAGCCAACACTCTAATGTATTCACTCCAATGTTACATTTTTATAGTACAATGGGTGATGCCACCTCATAGATAGATTTTCTCTATATCCTAAAATCATGCATGATGAATAGGCTAGGAAATCTTAACTAAATCATTAGTCATCACTTGAGGATATATTACTAATATCCTAAATAAGTAATACAAATATAGGTGACAATTTAGACTTAGTGATTGGTTAAGGTAAGCCATAGGCTAACAATCCCTCCCTCAATCACAAGTCCGATCAATAATACCAACAATAAAGAATAAATTGGTATCATTTCCAAGTCTTCATACTGAAACTCCTGAGCTGAGATTCAATGAAGAACTGCTTGAAAAACCACCAATCTAGATGCTGAATGGTTCATCTGAAATGAACTGGAAGAGAAATGAGATATGGAAGTGAACACCTGCAATATTTGAACATTCCCCGATTGCTTGACAATTTGATCATTTTGCCAAGTATTTGAGCTAGGATAATCTGATGTCTTCTGCTAATTGGTGAACATGTAGTATCACCACTCTAATATCAGTGTATCACTGAAGTGCTCTCTGAATCTGTGGTTTGGGATAACCACTGATCAATTGATACCATGTATATGATGGTTTTTGGATGACCACTAACCAATTTTGACACTTTTAGGTGTCCAAAAACATCCCAATGTATCATGTGTATGATTCAATTGCAAGTCATTGAATCATAATCCTGTCAAAGTTTGCCATCTCTAGAAAATCTCACTATGTAATCATGTGAGCCAGGATGCATGCAATTTTTTCACTTAATGTAAAATCCAATTTGATGAGAGTGAACCAAGAGAAGTGAATCAACTTCTAGTTTGACACATCCCTGAAAATGCATGACAACTCAATCAAATTCCACGCTGCAATGCAGAAGGATCCTCTTTTCCTCAACTAGGTCAAATGACCATCTATGTGAACCAAACATCCACATAATTGCTCTCAAAATCAAAATCAACATCCCAAATATGTATGATTCAACTTAAACTTATTGAACCATAATTATTCTAAAGTCTATCATCTACAGACCGCAGTTGCCCATTTGGAAAATTTCATGCCCATCTAACATATTTGATGTTGAAACTCTTAGTCTGACAACTAATTCAATTCCATCATCAATTCCCCCTTTTGTCAGCTGAAAGGAGAGACCACAAGTGGTTTCATTAACTGTCGTCACTGGAATTTTGAACTCCCCCCTTTGAGGTGCATGAGAGTTTCATCATTGTACTCCCTCCTTCTATGCTTAAGAGAGTACCATACTTGTTCCATTTGAGTATAACACAAAGTAGGCATGTGGAAAAAACCACATGTTATCTCATCCCGTGAGGGCCATGCTTGAAAGCTACGCCACAAGGGGACCACTTATGTGAGGTACAAAAAGTGTTATGTGCTACAATATTGGTCTGTACTTGAGATTGAATTCTTTGGTAAGACTTATATAATCACTAGGTTGTTGATGACCATTTCCAAGGATCAATCCACTCATAATGAATCTTCAATATTGCAGGTTTCTTCAATGTTGAACATATGTCTGAAGAATGGTTATGCTTGCCACAATGCTGGCAAGGATGGAGATCAAAACAATGATTCTCTTTGTGACCAACTCGATTGCAATGTTGGCATGTCGCATTATGATGATGAACTTGAACAGGTGTATTTGAAGCTTCTTGAAGGAATCCATCACTTTGGAACTCGATTGGTCTAGAATAATCAGGAATATGAAAGGTAACTTCCTTGTCATATCCAAGTCCTATTCTATTCTTGTTGTAGATTATTTCTTCCCAAGGTCTGATGATGGGCTTGTAAAGAGTATTCTGAACCTGTTTCTTTGAAATCTGTGGAAGTGGATTTACTGCATGTTGTTGCAACATTGAAAGGTTTTCTTCACTAAACTCAAAATAAAACTCTAGAAAAGTAGGTTCAAGAATAGCTTCATCTTTGTCTGCATCTGGAGTTTTCTTACTCAGTTTCCCCTTCATTGACTATTGATAAAAAAACATCATCATCATTATCATCATAGATAGCATTGTGTTGAACAAAAACTAGTTCAAAACACTTCACTGGATGTTGATTTTTGAGATCTATCAACTCATCATTCAATAGTTGTGATTGATCTTGAAGAAGTCTGAATTTAGGTTCTGACACTTGCAAACAAGTTAGCACTGATTGATTTCTTTGTTCAATATCACTGTGTTGTCTTTAGTGGTGTTTATTAGAGTGTTCACTAACTCTAATAATTCTAGATTTCGAGCCATTTCAAAAAAACACTAAATGAGGTCTCCTTGTGCAGGTAGATCCTGATTACAATTTGAATCGACAGAAGAAGGATTATTTGCAACTCCCTCACTTGAACTTCACGCTCGCTTGGTTTTGTTTCACGCTCGGTTGTACTCGCTTGCTTGAACTTTTATTGCTTTCTTCCAAGAAGTTGAGGGTGTCAGATACTACCAAAAATGCACCCAAAAAATTGATTACAATGATTTGAGTTAAACTACTCAACCTTGTCAATTTCGACTCAAAATGAAAATAGAGTCTTGTGTGTCGGGCTCAACCGAAAATGCACCTTATGACAAATTCAATTCAAATCAACTTGATTTCAAAAAGACAAGTAAACTTACAAATAAATGATTGCAAGTACAAATCAACCTGATCAAGTAATCTTACAACAAACATTGTTTGCAAGTTACGATTTAACTTCAAATGCTCCATGATGTGTTGAGTTTGAAATCTTTGATTTTTCCATTATTGATGTGGTTGACAAATTGATTGCTTGAGAATGTTATTTACATATGCTTGATCATATGTGCTTGATTGTCATTGATTTGTGTGCCTAAATTTGATTTCCTTGTACTCAATGTATGATGCATTAAGTGATACATTACAAACGCGTTTATGTCAAAACTAGACATTAAAAATCATAAATCAACCATGCAAATATTCACCACAACACACTAAGCAAGGTGTACCTAAGATCCCCTTATTCAATTTCGTGCGGATCTAGGATACAGAGCAAAAAGACTTCAATTTTATTATAAGTATCTCTCTTATGAGACCACATATAATGGGAAGGCTACAATGTACTTTCTCCTTTACCATGCTTTAATGAGGCTTTCAATTCATAACATTTATCTTCTGCTCTCAAAGACTTAACAAAATAATAAGTGTCATCTCAAAAAATGAGTTTCTTACAACCTCAGTTCGTCACTCACTTAAAAAATTTCCAAGTCATAAAGAGATAACAAACATCTCTTATTGATGCTCAATCTCATTGACTAATGAGCAAAAAATATTACATTTACTCACCTCCATATCTTTATGTTAAAACAATTTCCGGTCCTTAATCCGGTCCTCCATCCGGTCCTTCATCCAGTCCTTCATTCGGTCCTCAATCTGGTCCTTCATCCTTTCCTTAATCTAGTCTTCAATCTGGTCCTTCATTCGTTCCTCAATCCGGTCCTCAATACAAACCTCGATATGAACAAATATTTGCAACGATTTTGATAATTTAATTATCAATTGAAAAACTATCCATAAAAATCATGCTGAAGGGTCTTCAAAAAACGAAGATACACAACAATCAAAGCACCTCATATTGCGATGCACCTCAGATCTACTGGGAGAAGATCATGCTTCTCTGATTCGTGGCCTCTACTAGTAAAGGAGATCACATTTATTTAGAAAGTCCTCGTCTACAACAATAGAGATGTTCAACAGGGGGAAATTTTCAACCATGTGTTGAAAATATACTTGTACCAGATACCAGATCGAATTTGCGGGATACCAGATCGAAAAATCAAAATAAAAAATACCAGATCCGCCTGTGTTGAATCTGGGTCGCCTTTCAGATTTCCTTTCTCTTACTCCCGGGGTTTTCTTTTGTTTACTTGAAGGCCGAGTTATCAGATCTAATCCAAATCGCAAGTGGATGTGCTGGGCAAGTGAAACACTTAATTTTGGAATTTTTAGATTCAGGTTCTGGTTATCGGTACAGAGAAACACGCCTCAGATCTGAAAAAGAGGTTATTGCCTCAGATCTGTGTTTTCATTCTGGTTATGGTCCCAGAGAAAATTGTTCAAATCAACCCTTCTTTTTTCCATGATGAGTACGTTGAAATGGATCGAAGTCAAGATCAGATAATTGGATGCTATAACTTGGGAAAACCCTAAGAAATTTTGTAGATAAAATCTCACCAACAAAAACTCAATCGAAAAAACTGAAGATACTCATTTGGGTAATAACCTAGGAATTCCATTTGCAATTTCTATCGCAGAAAACAAAAACTTTTGTTCAAAGAAAAAATCATTTTTCATTTGCAACGTCCATTTTCCATTTTGAGGCAAATTTTATCAGCAAGTTTTTATTTTTAGACATTGATTTGTTTAATCAATAATTGGAGGTATTCGATAGATCTATAAAATATCTTTCCAATGCTATGCTATATTCTTAATTTGGCTTTGTATGGAGGCCGACATCTACATTTTAATGGTTGCATATTCCGCAATCGGACAAAATCCGTTTCTTATAGGATGAATATCTTTAAAACAAAAATGAATCTTGAGAAAAAAAATACCCTTTGGTGCGTCTTGGAATCTAGTTTCCAAAGCGAATGAAATCGTGAAAAATGGATAAATATTGAAAGAGAAATCTAATTTTTACCAACAAGGACTCCAAAATCAACGAATTTTCCCTTCAGTAATGTCTTCACCTTGGATTGGGTGTAATTCCATTGCTGCATCTTTTCTTCATTGGCTCATTGAGTGTTGCATATTTTCTTCATTCTGTGTCCACCAGATCGATCACCAGATCAGGGGTCTATTCTCATCTACAAAGCCAATGCTGGGTAGACTATATTAATACGATCTGGTTTGCATTATATTCCTCAATACAATCCATGATACAGTCCTTGATACGGTCCGCGATATGGTCCTCGATACGATCTACGATATGGTCCTCAAAACGAAACTGCACTCAGTACAGTAGCTCTTCCTTCACAATTTTCACCATGGAATAACCAAACCCATAAGACTACCGTGGCTCTGCTATTATGACCATTTCTTCACTATGGAGAAGCTATTAGGCCCTTAAGACCATAAGAGCTCTGATACCAATTGATGCAATATAAACAAAAACAACAACATGGAAGAAGAGGATCACTAGCCAACACTCTAATGTATTCACTCCAATGTTACATATTTATAGTACAATGGGTGATGCCACCTCATAGAGAGATTTTCTCTAGATCCTAAAATCATACATGATGACTAGGCTAGGAAATCTTAACTAAATCATTAGTCATCACTTGAGGATATATTACTAATATCCTAAATGAATAATACAAATGTAGGTGACAATTTAGACTTAGTGATTGGTTAAGGTAAGCCATAGGTTAACATTAATAGTATTTGAAGTAGTAATCGTTAAATCATGTTCTTGAATCTTTGCAAGCCAGTGTGCAAGTTTTGCAGAAAGGTGAGTTTGTGAAAGAAAAAACTTGACAACAAGTAAAGGTACTTTTACTTGAGCATGATTGCCAAGAATGAAGTGGTGGAACTTCTCTATAGCCTTAAAAAGAGTGTAAGCATGTTTTTCAATAAAAGAATACTTGATTTCATCGTTAAATAAGCTTTGAATCATGTAGGCTACAACTTATTTGTTATTTTGATCATATTTTTGCAGAAGAATGGCATAAACTGCCTCTTCTATGAAATTTGTATAAATAGTGAATTCTTTGTCAAAATTCAATTTCGCAAAAAATGGTGCGGAACTGATTGCTCTCTTAATCCATACAAAAGATTTCTCAACATCTTTCATCCAAGAGAAAGATTGATCTTGTTTCAACATGTTATTAATAGGCTTAACTATCACTGCAAATCTAGGAATAAACCTTTTAACAAAATGTATCGTGCCCATAAAAGATTGAATCTCCTTTTTAGATGTTGGGGCGGAAGATTTAAGGTTGTGGTAAATCTCTCAGGATCAATGTTGATCCCTGAATCTAAAAGAATGTGACTGAGGATCTTACCCTGAGTAACATTGAAAACATGTTTTGAAGGATTTAGAGACACCAAATTTTCTGCATCGCAAAAATATTTTTTTAAGATGATCTAAGTGATCTAATCGATTTTTTTAATAAACAGTTAAATCATCAAGATAGACTTGGATTATTTTACCGATGAGATCATCAAAATCTATTTGCATATCTCTCTGAAAATTAGCACCAACATAAGACAAGCCAAAAGGTATTTTTTTGTAAGAAAAGGTTCCCCATCTAGTCGTAAACGTGATTTTATACTTTTCTACCCTTTTAACTTTGATTTGAATATAGCCAAAAAATCATCGAGTAAGGACTTCATTTGTGATCCCGCAACTTGTTGCAAAATCATTTCCATATTGGGAAGAGGGAAGTTATCTTTTACACTACATTTGTTTAGTGCACGAAAATCGACACATAAATGAATGTCACCATTCTTTTTCCAGACTGGTACCAAATTAGACACCCATTCAGAGTATTTGACTGAAAAAATTATATGAGCATTTATTAATTTTTCAACCTCTTCCCTAATTTTAGCTTCAAGAGCAGGATTAATGGGCCTTTGTTTTTGCTCGACTGGTTTGGTGCCTTCCTTAATTGGGATGGCATGTTGGATGACACTAGGATCAAAACCACAAAGATCCTCATAAGACAAGGAAAAAACATCTCTAAATTCATGGAATAAATCCATGAATCATTTATTTTCATTTTCAGAACATTGGGCTCTTATTTTCAAAATATTTGGTATTTCCCGAGTTCCAATGTTCACAGGGATGATTTATCCTATTTTCCTCTTTGAATCCTCTTCTTCATGATATTTATTATTGTTAACATCATCGGTTGAGAATGAGCTTTCAAGAGGATTTAAACCTTTAGGATTATTATTATCTTCAAGGGAAATTATTTCCTTTGGGTTATAGGGCTTATTCTGAACAAAATCACAAATGCTTTCATCATTAGGAAAGACTTGCCATGATCCTCATTATCTGGGATATGAGGTTGGAACAAGGACAAAAAGTTGAAGTCGAATCTCTAAGGCAACAATTGCCTTGTAGGTGAAGATGCAAAAAAAACTAACCTATCAACCATTGAATTCAAATCCATTTTGACATGAGTGACGTTAAAAGACAACATATTTTGAATCAAAGCCCAAACATCTTGGGTGTATCGTTTCATCAATTTGTTAATAGGATTATAATTTTTTTTAACCAAATTATAACAAGCTCTGAATCTCTAAGAATAGCTGGATGATCACAACCTAAATTGTATTCATTTTCAATCCCTAACAACGAGGCTTCAAATTTAGTAACATTGTTTGTACAGGAAAATTCTAGTCTATAGGAAAAATTATGAATTTTACCTACATGAGAGTATAAGATCATGCCTACTCTATTACCTTCACTTGAACATGCACCATCAAAGTGCATATTCCACATACCATCGTCATAATATTTTGGTTGTTCAGGAGGTGTGTCATCTTCATCAACAAAAATAGAGTAAACACCCATATCTTCCTCAATGTAATTTACATTAGGCTGAGGAACTTTTTCTATGTATGGAAAAATTCTTCCTTCCCTTAAGGCAATGATATTATTTACATTTTTAGAGATGGAGAGATGTGAAACATCTAACGATAGATAACCATCAGACAAATATTTCCAATCTCTACCCAAAATTATTGAGTAGTTACTAACAGGCATGTCAATTACTTGAATATTAAGAGTGGTCCTAATTTCAGGGTGAGCACAAATGACTAAAGTCACATATTTTATTTCACCTATCATTGTTTATTGATGATTATTATAGGAAAAAATGATTCTTGTGCTTTCATTTGTACAAGAGAGACCAATTTCTTCCATAATAATCTTGGACATTACGCTAGGGCCAAATCTGCCATCTATTAAACATAAATGATCTATCCTATCCATAATTTTTACAGAAATATAAAAAGTAGGATTTTTTACAGTGCTTCTAAAATTGTTTACACCTATTCTATTTACATGTGGTTCATCTTCATCAAGTTCCTTAGATATACTATCAACAGGACAAGTTTTACCTTCCATGAAATTTTTCAGATGTTGATGTTGTTCTGGGACAGTGACCATATCCAAGAGAGATGCATCTACCTTTATACTAACTATTTGATTTAGAATGTTATACTTGGATGAAGGTAGGGAGACTGATGTCTCTTGACCATCGGTTGTTGGAGAAACTTGGGGATTTATATTTTGGGAAGAGGAACTAGGAGCAAATCTAGTTTTCAAAGCATTAAACTTCCCTTTATTTGTGTATGACTTATTCCTCATATTGACAAGCATTATGTCTTCTTCGGAGGTGAATTATAAGGAAACAATGGTTGTTTCAGTTTTCTTGTCGAAGATTCGCTCTTGTGTTCCTTTCTTGATTTCACAAGTGCTTTCCTCATGATTGTCATCTCAAAAATTGCACCAATCCCTAGAGAGAATATCATTTGGCTAATTATACGGTAGGGAAATAATAGGATGATTTTTCAAAACAACGTGGGAGGAAGATTCAATGGGAGTAGTGGTTGAAGTTACCCCTTTCCTTTCATAATAAATCATTCAGTTTCTCATATATTGAACAAGCTACAAGACTGTAGATATATCATCCTGCTTTGTAGAATCTTCCTTAGGAAGACCTATTCTTTCCAACTACTCCTCATACTCTAAACAAGTCTAAAGTGTCGATCCTAAGTTCATAACATTTTTCTCTTCGAATATATAATGATAAGAAGAGGGATAAGGATTGCAATATTGGATAAAAGCAGCGTGGTTATGAGGCCAAATCAGTTTAGGAATTTGATTTTAAATTTTGGTAAAACGAATATTGAAATATTTAATTGTTTCACCATTATTGAAAACAATGTTATTATGTTCCCTCAACAAATATGTTGGATTCTTAGGCTTCCCGTAAGTCAACTTGAAGCAATAAGTTAGTTCATCCAAAGTTTAAATGACTCTGGGTGGTAATTCAAAAAAATCAACTGCGACTTTCCCTTCTAAAGAATTGATAAATAAGCGCAAACAAGTATCGTTTTCATTTGCTCCTATATTATGACAAGCATTAGAGAATGAAATGAGATGTTCTTTTGTGGAAATGGTTCCATTACCTAAAATTTTTGGCAAATGATATTTGAATTTTGGACGGGGTTTTGCAGTCGGTGTAAGATTCAAGGGTGAAGATACATGCCAAGGTGTAGTGGTTGCATCTTCTTCAAACTTAAATAAACCAAATTTCTTGATTACCTTGGCAGGGTTGGTTGTAGATTGAATTGGAACATGATGACTGGAAATACTTCCAATTGTATTTGAGGAAAATGTTTGTGAAGATGTGGAAATACTAGTACCGGAAGAGGTACCAAAGGATGTCATTTTGAAAGAGGTGGAGAATAAAGATGTAGATGACTTGGATGAGTCAGATAAAGATCTTCGATGTTTGACCTAAAAACTCTCTAAAACAACCCTTTCCTTCCTACTTCATATACATGGTCAATTTCAGGAGACGTACCTCTTGTTCTTCAATAAGAACGAGAAATATAGGGCATGAGTTAGGCTCTTACAGAGGGGGATGATTTTTGGCCAACCTTTTTTGGGCTTCCCACTGTTCATGAATTCTAATATCTTGAAATAACTTCCCAGGATTGATGAAGTTCAACTTGGGTATGGGATGTTTCCAATATTGTTTGAAATAAATACAAGGAGATGATGCTCTTATTGTCTAAACCATCACCAATATTAGGCTGATACAAAACATGTATGGTCACGAAAACAAAAATAAACAAGAAAAATAAGGAAAACTAAGTACATAAAACAAAAATATTCATAGAAATGAAATAAACTACCAGAGAAATATGGAAAAATTTCCTCAGTATGGTCACCAAATAAATGTTGATGAAAAAGAATGATTATCCTAATACCAACATTTTTGAATCTTGCTAGGCTAATCAAGATAGTTGGGATTATTACCCCATGTTTATAGCCCTCTTTGAAAAAATATCAATTAACTTCAAGAAATTTATACTTGAGATTAATGTTGTCTTTTAAGTTGTGTTTATGGAAAAGAAAAGAAAAATATTTATATAAGAAATTATAAACAAGTGAAATGAACAGTTGTGAGAACAATAAATCTGAAATAATATCATACAAATAGTCCAAAATGAGAGACCAAAACCATCTGAAGATTTTATTCATTCAGTTATGCAATACTGCCAAATACATTCTTTCATACCTAGAATGGGTAAAGGTCAGGAAAATACTTAGAAGTCAAAGGTTACATCATCACAATGATGAATGGTGCCTTCCAAATAAAACCATGACTGAAAATAAATAAATCAACAACTACAATTTACCACTGCCTTGAATCTTGAAAGCATGTCAATGATCAATGCTTCTTGGTCCTTCTTGTTACCACCTTTAGTAAGAACCTTATCAGAGATTTTGTCTCTATCTCTTCTCCTTTTGCTTGCCCCTTAGATCCTTCTTTTATAACTCAAAAGTAGTTTTATCCCAACTACTTAGTTAAGTCATTAACTAAATTTAGTTAATGGGGACAACTCATAATTGCATAATAATAATAATTTATGATAAGTGTAAAATAAATAATAACTAATAGGTGGCACCCCCCTAAGGACTTTTTGTTTAATTCTCAACATATTCCCCTTGTTCCTCCTTAATAAATAAATATAAATTAATGTCACCAAACATTCATTAGTCATCAACATAACTCACATCCCAATAAGCTCATAAAAGTACTTGTAAACATCCTTGTGACTTCCGAATAATAAATATATTTATCAAAAATAAATATATCAGATTTATGTCTAAGTCAAAAGTTGTCATAAATATGTCATCAAGTTGTCCAAAAGATGACTGTAAAATATACAAAAATGATGAGTAATCAATCTTGTCCAAAACATACCACTATCCAAAATATAATCAAATCTGTCCCAACAGTGAAACCATGAAATAACACTATAAAAATTAGAAGTCGTATCTTTTTATGAGAGGTAGTTTTCCTATTCACTTCCCTGCGATTTTGTTACTCTTATGACTTCTAAATCCTCATTAACAGGTGCTTTACCTCTTGATGTTGACACTTCGATATAAATTTCCAGAAAATAAATACACCTATCTTCATCCTTGGGATGCTGCAAATGGGAGGTGGCTGAATGTGAAGAGGCTACTAACTGATCAAAATCAAGAGAGCGGGCAAGCCTTTTTCCTTTTCTAGGATTAGGTTCTTGAATAATATATTTAAGATTCTTTAATGGTTGAGTGGAATGGGCATGAGAGGCTTCTAATGTAATATGTAGAGAAGACCGCTTAGGTGGTGGAGGAGGAGGTAATGGTAACGAAAATGTTGGCCATCCATGAACTTGGTTTTGAGGAGGATTAACAACATCATCCCAACCATCATTGGTTGGGACCTCAAGAGGTAAAGAAACATGTGGTTGAACAAGAATACCAGAAATACAATGATGAGGTTGGAAGGGTGGTCTTCTAGGTGGAGGACGTGATTGGAAGGCTCCTTGTTCTGCTAAGTTAAGGAAACCAATTTGCAAGAGATGATTGAATTCCTTGGAATCAACATCAAGTTGGATTGATAAGTGAAGTCTTTTATTGCCCCAAAACCCATTAGGCCTTCTCCATCTTCCCCTGTTTCCTCTACCACAACTTCCTCTACTGAAGAAACTCATCTATAAGTGCAAGGTAAAGTTAGAGCATGCATACAATACCCAATAAAAATCAATTATCATTTGCATAACATAGCTTATAAATAGCTATGTTGACAACACACAAACATGCAAGCAATAAAGGAAATACAAGGAAGGTCAATCAAAATATCAATTCTTCCCTTAGCCTCTTCTTCATCACATAATTTTTTATTATTATTTAAGAACATGGGAAAATCAATGTATTTAAGGAATATGATGGGATTTGTAATGTGCAAAAAAATGAAATAATGGTAAGGAAAGGTGATGACACATGTCCAAAAAATTAATCCATCGCCAAACATATGCAAAGTTTTAATTATCTATCAACAATCTCTTTATTCAAGCCTTATCTGTTGGACAATTGGTTTCGACAGTTGGTTGTCATTGATGTCAACGCTTGGAGAGTGATCTTGGAGATTGATGTCAACCCTTAGCAAAGTCCAGAAGCCCCAAAGATGTGGATGATATTGTTGGACAATTGGTTATCAGCTGTATGATCGAGATTGATGGTGAGTTAGTTGGGTACATTTGATGTAGTCTACATTCAACCTCGGAGGTGTGGTTATGGGACCCAAAGTTGATTGATGAATAACAACATGAAGGATAATGAAATTTAAGGCAAGACTATTATATATGAATAGTACACATCGTACCATTTTTGGTGATATATGGTATTCCACGTGGATCCTCACGGTTAGGGAGATATGGCCTTGTGAAGTTGGAAGCCCTAAGAAAGGGTTAAGAATCCCTAGTTGGTTACAAGTCAACTAGTCAAAGGGGTAAAGTTGTTATAACAAGAAAACCATAGAAGCCCTAAAGTGAGGGGACTTACCTAAAATTTGTATAAATACATCTCAAGGAGTCATTCATTTACACACACTTATTGATTGATAATCTATCTTGCGATCTAGTGAATTGTTATTGTTTAGTGAATGGTTATGGTATATCTTGGAATTTTTCTAAATGCGATGGGAAGTCTGAGGAAGCGAAGAAAGTGTGAGAGTTTTGGATTTGCAGAAGGCTAGGGTTTCTAAAAAACCCTAATTATTGACATCCTCACAGGTTGCACTATATCGGTCAAGCGAGGCATCCTCGTGGGTCATCTAGTGTATGTCTAGCAAGGCACTAGTAGATTTGGGATAAATGCTAATCCTAGGTTTCTGAAGTCTGAAGAAAGTACATAGGTCAACATTCTATAGGTTTAGGTCAGCTACAAAAGTTATGGTATGGTTTTGTGCTAGTTTTGATAGTTAGATTTTCCTATTATGTGTTGAATGCTTGGGGCATTCTTGGTGTGATGGTTGTGATACTTGGACATGGTATATTTTGGATGGTTGACTAAGTGAGCAACACTATTATGTATGGTATAGTACTGATATGGATCTTATAGTTCACATCTTTGAGCTACTTGTACTTGGTTGAGGGATATCTATGTTGTATAGTGATGTATGCACGAGGGGCATGCATAGGTTGTTAGAGATGCTTCATTGATGAAATGGTACAGATCTGCATATGGTTGATGGTATGGTATATGGCACAGGTTGTACATGGTTGATGCTTTGTTCATGATTCACTATTCATTGTTGATCCATGATTGATGCATGAGTTAGTATGTATGTTGGTATACACTTGATGTATGGTATGACACATGATTAGATAGTTGATGATGTTATTGGTATTGGTACATTGAGAGAGGAACTTGTTGGTGATCTTGATATATGCTTGGTACACATTTGGAACATATTATTGTCATATAGTTGAGGCACTTCATTGATGATATCTTATGGTATATGGTATGGTGTTGATGTACATGGTTGATATACATGATTGACACATTATATGGTACATGTGTTGATGATACACATGTTGGTGCATGGTTGATGCACTTTTTGTGGTACAAGTGGTGATACACGTTTGGTGCATGGTTTATGCACTTATTGATGGTACATGTACATGTTGATGCACAATGATTCATGGTACATAATTGGTACTCGGTTGAGACACATATCTTGTGATGGTATGTGGTGATGTTGGTACATGCTTGGTAGAGGCATGTGTTGGTGATGTTGAGCATATGGTTTGAGATATGCTCTTGGTGATATTGGCATGAGGTGCATGCAAATGAGAGTGGATCTGGTTTCGTGGATGAGACAGTGATTGGTTGGACATGTTGTTGTGACAATGACTGGTTGACAATGATAGGTTGGCAGGTTATAGGTTGATGTGATAGTGGCAGTGACAATGACAAAGTTTTTGGCAGTGATAGTGGCAGAGTCCATGACAATAGGTCTACACTTATATTTTAGGGTGGCAGGACGGGGTAAGGAAAGCGGGTTGTAGCCGGAGAATCAGGGGGTTGGAGCTTCCTTTAGGTTGGATCCTAAGAACTAGTTGGTTATAGCCACCTTCCGGTTGCAACCAGATAATTCAGGGGTTGTAGCCTCCTTCTGGTTGGAGCCAGAGAATTCAAGGAGTTGTAGCTTCCTTTAGGTTGGAGCCCGAGAATAGGGGATTGGAGGCTCCTTCTAATTACAACTGGATAATTTGGAAGTTGGTGCTTCCTATGAATGAATTATTGATATATATATATATGAAATCATTCTGTGGTTTTCTCCCATTTGTGTTTCCATGTAAATATTGTTGTAATGTGTTCTTGATGTGATGTTGCTTATGTTTACATGCTTATGATATATATGATTGGATGCATTCATAGATGATATATTGCTGATAAACTATTGAATATTTTTGGTAAAGATAAAGAATATATACTATGGTTAAAAGTGGTATAATTTCTCATTACTGATTCACCCCCCCCTCTCAGTAATCCTACAATTGATATCAGAGTAGGTTCCTTCAAGAGACAATGTAACCACTGGAAGGACATCATGCAATATAATGATAATGGAGTACCAATGTTTAATGGTTAGAATGGTCTAGAGTATGAGATATGGAGAATAAGGATGAAAATATGTTTGTAGGCATATGGATATGGTATTTGGTATTCAGTTGTAATAGGATACAATGCTACAAAGAAAGCAAAGACTGCAACCACGAATTAATTGAAGAAGAATAACAAAATAGCAATGGATTTCATCTGGGAAGGATGACCTGATATGGTAAGAGAAAAGGTTGGAAAGTGTTCATCGTTAAAGAACTTTGGGATAAGCTACATGATATCTATTCTTCTCCTATCACAAAGTCAAAGAATGCCAAAGAAGATGCAGATATAGAAGAAGAAGAAATATGTTCATCATGTCAGCCAGATTCAAAAAAGGAAGAGTATGAAGAGGTAGAAGTTGATTACATAGAACAATTAATCAGTGCAAATGAATATCTATGGATTGAAACAAAAGAAAACAAGTCAGTCCAGGTAGAACTAAAGAATATTAAGAATCACATAACTCCAACACCAAAGGAGTAAAGCAGACGATCATGATGCTAAAAGATCAGCTAGAAGAAACATGAAGGATTGAAGAAACTCTCGAGGATCAAAAGCAGTACTTGGAAGCCAAAATAACAACATAGAAAGAAGAAGCAAATAAGAGAGAGAAGATACTGACATATTATCTCAAGGAAATAACTAACGATTTAAATCATCTTGAAGGAGAATTCAGTCAACGAGAAAGAGAACTTTAAGATGAAATAGTCACATTGAAGATCCAACTTGAAGAAACAAAGAGAACAAAAGAAGTCATGAAGATTTAGATGGTAAATAAAGAAGAATAGTTTGAGAAGCTTGAAGAAGAAGTTGTCACATTGAGAAGTAAAATTGTCAAGCTCAGCACGAACGTTGAAGAGACAAAAACATCCACATCAACAGTGGAGAATGAAGAAAATCATTCCAGGTTGTAGAAAATAAGAATGAAGAAAAGAGTAAGAGTTATGCATAATTACTTAAAGGAAGGAATCATTGTCAGCAAGAATCAAAGAAGAATGAGTATAATAGAGATACATCTTCAACAAGAGCTACCTTGTTTAAGCAACAAAGAAGATTCAACCATAATGAAGGGATCAAAGAAGAGAATATTATGATCAGCCAAGGCATGAATTCAGAAGTACTAACCACAAAGAAGATCATTCACTCCCAGGTATGTAAATTTATTTTATGGTCATTTTTTTTATTGTACTAACTTTGGACATAAGGTTGTAGATTGCAAGGATTATGGAATAAATGTTCAAGCAAGAAAAAAATATGTGGGCCCAGGTGACATTAAATGTTACAAATTCCACAACTATGGACACATAGATCGTGATTGCAGAAGCATGATGGATACTTCTATGAAAGAGAACACTGATACCAGATACAAGAAGGTTTGGAAAATGAAATAAGAATAGGTAAATGAAGATCAAATATTCTCAGGATTGGAAATAGTACGAGACAAAGACAAATCTACAGGGAAAAATGAATATGTCAGACACATGAAGGTTTGGAGAAGAAATAAAAAACTAGAAGAACAAGTGAATAAAGAACAGGTCCCAAAGATCGGAGGTGTAATACCCCTAGGATGAACCCCAACTGTAAATGTAAATGCAAATGTACTTAAGCTGGTGAGTTGTTGATATCAGTTTTGCATGCACCTTCCATGGTATAGTGCACACATGTACTATGCACTAAAATGATAAAGTGTGCACATTCCAAGATACTGCATGGAACAAACTTAAGTGTGTGCAATTTTGAGGCCAGAGAGCCTTTGTGTATATGTTGTGTTTTATAGGTTGGTGAGCCAATTATTATAAGCTAGGAGGCTTATGTGTTGAATTAGGTTGGAGAGCCTAGATGCTAAATGTCAGTGAGCCTATTTTTGTATATGTCTTATCATTAATATAATACATCATTGTGTGTATACCGACCACGATAAAAGAGTATGGGGGACTAAAATCCACTAGTTAGGGAAAGTGGGGGGGGATAAAAGTTAAGGATAAGGGGCTAAGTTAGGGAGTTTAATCCAAAAATGAATATTATATTAATATTCCTTAAAGTATGAAGTATGGATAATTATTTTATCTTAAGTTCTAAGGATGGGGACAAGTGGGCCAAAGTAACTCTGAACATGACAAGTATCAAGTTGGGAACATGCATACATGTCGTTTGGACTTAGTTCATTCTCCCATCATTCCATCACCATTCACTCACTCATTCAACTGTCCTTTGTACCTTCCTGTACCTGTACTTGTACTTGTAACTATATTTGTACCTTCCTACCACTGTACTTGTACCTGGTTAGCTTAGGAGTTGGACTGAAGAAGCAGGTTGTCAGGCTTGTGGGATATTGAAGAGGTTAGTTGTTAGGCCCGTGAGCAATTTCTCTCAAGGTGAGAGAAATTGTTGGGAATTGATTTCTCAAAGGTGCCAAACTGTAGCTACAAGGCTCTGCGACTTCCTATCAGGCTTATTGTTGAAACCCTAGAAAGGAAGTGGGGCAGCCAAAGGACTGTTGAGCAGAGAAAGGGCACACTTCCTGGGGTGGGACATGCATGTGGGGAATGAGGGACTGTAGGTTGTTAGTTCGAGTTGGAACCCGTGACAAAGTTTTTCTTGTTGTCTGAGATACATCATCCTGGTTAGGAATCCCTTTACCCGGGTGGAGTTTAGTCCCATCTCGGGGGTGACCCACTACTAAGAGTGATGATCAGTGTGGTATAAGGCTGGGAGGTTCGTGGAAGGTCTGCACACAGTTGATGATATTTTTATCAATATAAGTGTCCATTTTGTGTTAAATTACATGCTGCATTATTATGTAAGCATTTATTTTTATGGGTTATTCCTATGTGTGTTTCATGTGTATTTTTATTATTATTATGTATGAATTTGTGCATTTGCAGAATGCATTTTTCTGTTTTAAGTTATATATATAAAGTTCCACAAGATTTTCTGGGTGTATATGTTTTAATTTTGTATAGAGTTCGAAATTTTTATGTGGCATAGCCCAGTTGGATGTTGGGGATGCTACAACAGGATTTGCAGTAGCACAAGAAAGAAAAGAAGAGTAGATAAATAAAGAACAGGTTCAAGAGATTGTACTTTCAGGAATTGTAGTGCAAGATCAATCCACAAGTAGAATGGGAGAAGTCAAAGTTCAGAGAGATGATACTCCACAGACGAAGAGGAGGATTAATCTGCATTGAAGGAAGTATTGTTCTCAGCCATCCGGCTTGGAGACTCCCAAAAAATATGAATATTGAACAAGGGGAGTTAGTGTAGTAGCTACTACAAATCAAAGAACCATCTTTCGAGCAGGTTGAAGTATTTGCAGAGACAAATTTAGAGCAGTCAGATAGCAAAAGTTTATGATTATATTCAGACAAAGATATATTTAGTAAAGGTTGTTCCAATAGATAAATTAGATTAGTAGATATATTTGATTTAGAGAAGTATTTAGTACAATGACAGATGGGTCAACATTATGGACAGTTGAGCAACAGAGTTATGCATAGTTTGTGACATATGGACATAGATGGATATGTACATAAGATGCTTAGCATGTCTGGATAGATATATACCAGTGGATGAGAGCATGAGTTCATGACAGATTGGTTCAAAGATTGATTAAAAAATCAACTCAGAGACAGTTGGATGATTATGATAAAGGAATAATTGAATGCTTTTTACATATGTCAGTGAATTGCATGAGGAAGCACCAATGGAAAATGAACAACACCGGAAAAGAGGAAAGGAAACATTTCACATGTATCTCTACTTCTTCCAGAGATGGTAAATCATCAGAAAAAGAGAATTTAGAAAGGAAGATCAATAGCATGCAGACATGGGGAGACATACCCACAGGGGGAGCTATTCTTTTTCCTATTATTGGTTAGAGAAGGTACAGTGTCAGGAGGAGACATATTGACAGGAGAAGTTAACCTTTGGTCAAGGAGGAAGATAAATAACATATGCATGAAGAAAGGGGGAGCAATCCCAAGCAGAGATACCCTTTTCCATTGATGTCAACGGGGGAGAGTGAGAAACATTGATGAGGAGAAATGGTCACATGGGAACATGAGCATTGGAGCATCAATGTTTCCATCAATATTGGTGTTTCCATCAATGCCAAAGGGAAAGATTGTTGGACAACTTGTTTGGAAAGTTGGTTGTCATTGATGTCAACCCTTGGAGAAGTCCAGAAGCCCCAAATATGTGTACGCGATCGTTAGATAGTTGGTTATCATATGTATGATCGATATTGATGGTGAGTTAGTTGGGTACATTTGATGTAGTCTACATGCAGCCCTGAAGGTGTGGTTACAGGACTCAAAGTTGATTGAGGAATAACAACATGAAGGGAAGTGAAATTGTAGGTAAGACTATCATAGATTAATGGTACACATTGTGCCATTTTTGGTGATATGTGGTATGCCACGTGGATCCTCACGGTTAGGGAGATATGGCCTTGTGAAGTTGGAATCCCCAAGGAAGGGTTAAGAATCCCTAGTTGGTTACAAGTCAACTAGTCAAAGGGGTAAAGTTGTTGCAACAAGAAAACCCTAGAATCCCTAAACAAGTGAAATGAACAGTTGTGAGAACAATAAATTTGAAATAATATCATACAAATAGTCCAAAATGAGAGTCCAAAACCATCTGAATATTTTATTCATTCAATTCTTCAATACTGCCAAATACATTCTTTCATACCCATAATGGGCAAGGGCCAGGAAAATACTTAGAAGTCAAAGGTTACATCA
The DNA here is from genome assembly GCA_010110895.2 of Picea sitchensis. Lineage (NCBI taxonomy): Eukaryota > Viridiplantae > Streptophyta > Pinopsida > Pinales > Pinaceae > Picea > Picea sitchensis. Next base: position 81,897 of record SNQJ01S0009186.1, on the reverse strand, counting down.
TCACAATGATGAATGGTTCCTTCCAAGTAAAACCATCACAATGATAAATTTGAAATAATATCATACAAATAGTCCAAATGAGAGTCCAAAACCATCTGAATATTTTATTCATTCAATTCTTCAATACTGCCAAATACATTCTTTCATACCCATAATGGGCAAGGGCTAGGAAAATACTTAGAAGTCAAAGGTTACATCATCACAATGATGAATGGTTCCTTCCAAGTAAAACCAAGACTGAAAATAATTAAATCAACAACCATAGTTTACCAACAATATTACCAACTTAAAAAGAACTTTGCCGAGTTCTCATTTTTTCAAGGGTCCCATTTTTTACCACATTTTGAAAAATGGTGCTACCAGTAGCACCCCTTTTCATTTTGAGGTAGTTTTTTGATATTTTAAATCGTCTTATCTATAACAAATCCACATTTTGTTTCTAAAATGCTTGTTTTTTGAACTATTTTCAATTTTTCCTAAATCAATTTTTTTTGTTTGTTTTTTAAATGCTTGTTTTCCAACTATTTTCATTTTTATTTTTTTTTTACCAATGTTTTTTTTTATGATTTTTTTTTTAAATAAAAAAAGGGGTAAATCCTATTACTGTGCTTTCACTGTACAAAAAAGACACATGTAATTGGCCTGCCAGATGTTCCGCCAAACTAGTGGAAACCGGAACAGGTGGCTGCCTACTATACGTTCGGCCAAAAAATTCATTCGCCACTTGCTCTGCCAATTGGAAACCAGAGTAGGTGGCGGATGATTGTCCTAACAGAGTTGTTTTTGCAAGCTAGAACAAACTAAAAATTTCTAGAAAAAGAAAACTAGACAGGAATTATGTAGAGTACCAGTGCAGAAGAACAAGAAACTAATCATTGGCACCATGGGATCTGTCGTCCGAAGCTTCAGGGAGAGTGTCGTCACTGGGCTGTAGCATGAAGGGCTGCGCACAGGTCAGACATTGCTACTTGGATGGTGCATTCGAGAATGCGTCGAATAAAATATCATTCCGCTTGCTGATGAGGGTGTCCCGTTGAAGCTGGTCCGCCATGTAGCTTCTGAGATCGAAAATGAGTTCCAACTGCTTCGGGTTGAAGAGACGGGGGGGATCTGGGTCGAATTTCAGAATTGCATTCAACGACAGAGGCACCAATATGGGGAAGTTATCCTGCGTAGTGTTGGTGGCTCCATCCTTATCTGCCACAGATCTCGCATCTGCTTCGCTGGTGTTGTCTTGGAGGTAAGCGCCTAGAGCCATGTGGAGGAGTTCCTCCGGGAATTCCTCTTGAACAACACATGTGGCACCTTCCATAACAACTTGAGTGCTTGTATTAGCTTTGCTGGTGTTGGGGCGCAAGTAATCTTCTGGGACCTTGTAGAGGAGGGATTTCGGTGGAACCTGGATAGGTTCCTCCGGGAATTCCTCCTCGACGTAGGCCATTGGTGGAGTTCGTGGTCTCACGGTGTGCTGAGTCCTGACAATGGACATGGCCCATTCCAGTTGCTGTAGGCGTCTCTGCTGGGCAGCATAGCTATACCAGGCAGGTCCACGTCTCAACTTTCTTCTTTCTCTCTCGGCATGGATGAGCTAGGGGGGTGAAGAATCCACTGAATTACAGTCGGGAGAACCCACTGCGCAATAACCCAATTCTCAAATCGAGCAAGGTGATGGACCTCAAAGGAGAAATAGTGCAAGCTAGGGCTGAGTGGGAGAGATATCCAAGGGGCGTACATGACTGTTGTACTCACCCGCCTCCTACCATTAATCCACAAGACCGCCATTAACCTGACGCGAGGGAGCTGTCCTCCCTTCCTCTGCAAATAATTAATGTCACCCTCCATTCAATACCGAGGTGAGGGTCGACAATATGCCATATTTATGGCATAAATCATGGGAGGGCTGTGTGGCCTCCTTCCGCTACGTGGCACCCCATCCAAGACTCTTTTTTATGATTTTTAATGATACTAAAAATATTATATATGATTCACGTTTTTGAAATTAATATTTTTCATACAATTACGTATCATTATTTAATTCATGGTGCCATAGTTTTTAAATATAGTGTAAAATTGTATTTTTAACACACTTTTTATTTTTTCTTCAATACATAGCAAATAATTGTAGCTAAATAAAACTATTTTTAAATATTTAGCAAAAAAATATACATTTCAAAGCAATTTATAACAAAAAAACCTGTACATTTTGGAAGCTTTCCACTATATATTGTGTGCCACATAAAGCATTTTTATGGACAAAATTGAACAAAAAAATGGAAAAAAATTAATAAAAATTAACATTTTTTATGATATTTTTATAGATTTACAGTAAAAACTTGACAATATTTAATGTCATTTTCTCTAGCATATTAAATCACATAAAAATAAAAGTAGAAATAAAATAATAAAACATATTCATCATAAAATAACAATAGATACATATTTATTTTTATTTTAAAATATGAAAGTCAAAACATTACAATTATAACTCATCAAATATTTGCAAAATTCAACATTGTCTTCAAGGGCATCCTAAAACTATTCGACAATGTCATATATCCTAAATTCATCATTCTCAACAGACACATCATCATTTTCTTGGACATCATTATGTGCTGCATTTGGCTCATTTGGTTCATGTTGCTCTTCCATTAAGTTATTGATATCCACAAGTTCTCCAAAGTGATCTTTTCCAAGCAGACCTCTTAATGGTACTTGAGGTTCCTCTGATATTTTTTCCACCTTTGAGTCATTAAATTCTCCTTTCCTCAAGACAATTTCTTGCATTTCATTTGGAAGAGCTCGAATATCATTAATTCTTTGTTGAATAAAACCGCATTGCAATGCGTCACTTTCAATGGCTATGCAATTCCTTCCTTTTTGTAAGCAACATGCTAATGTTGTACCTAATCACCAAATAAAAAATAAATAATTAAAGTAAATAATGTAAAACAACATAAATTAAAAATAATAAAAAGTGAAGTATGATTTCATAAATGTTATATCATATATCTTACCTGAACCAGAGAACAAATCCAAAACTCAATCTCTTGCATTTGAAAATTTATCTATAAGATAATTAATTAGTGCTTGTGGATTTTGATAAATTTTAACGATCTCTCCTTTGAAATCCTTTTCCTCATATGTTAGCTTTCTAGCCACAACATTGTAAACCAATAAACTAATAGGCTTCTTTCCATCCTTTACATTGTAAAGAATAGAATCATAAGTATCATCTTTTGTCCAACTTGAAAGATGTATACTTTCAATATCACGTGTAAATGGTTCTCTATTGGAGCTATCAATATTAGGTTTTTTCCCATAACATAAATAAGTACAAATTCAATTAACTTGTGAATTAATAAAATAGATTTCTAATCTTAATCGCTAAACATACAATTTCAACATTTTACCAATAAAGTTGCATCCTTGTCTTTTCTTTTCCCTTGAAACTTGATTGTACTAATCCTTGTTGTGTGTTTGAATGAAAAACCAAAAATCTCCAAAATGGTGATGTTGTGACTTCCAGGAATCCCATAACCACTTTACTGAAAGCTTGATAAGTATAAGGCTCAGTATCATATTCAATGTTTTGGATATTATAACCACGAGAGATATCTGCAATAACTAGGGAGTATTCCTTTTTAGGAATAAGATTTGCAATTTTTTCACAATCCCCTATTATCACTTTATAATGAACAGTTTCTAGCTCATTCCAAATGTAGTGATCAAAGGTGTCATCAATCTCAACATTTTGAAGACGTTGCCTTCTTTCTCTTTCAAACTTAGCTTTTTGAATATAACTTTTGAAGGTTTCAAGTACTCCAACTATATTCTTCTTTGACATCTTTAATGAAACAAACCAACATATAATTATATATCTATAACTAATAAAATCGAAATAAATTAACGTACAAATGAATAAAATGAATGTAATAAATCAACATACTTTTTTGAATGCAACAAAAAATTGACTCAATGTTGTTGAAGAGCTTGCATCTCGATAGTTGAGTCTAACATTCTCCCAACTTTGCGCATTCAACATCTTAACCATTTCCTCTTGTATTCTCATATAAACCTCATGACTAAATAAAAAAAAGTTAATGTTATAATCATATATAGAATAAAATGCATTCTTATGTTATATAAAAACAATTAATTTTTTAATCATAACATAAATAAGAAATAACTCAACATACTTACTTTTTAAATTCATCACACATTTCTTCTATTGATAATTCACCTGACCTTACACATGATAGTATATCTATGACAAGTTTCTCATCCTTCATTCCTTGCATCATTCTCCAAGGCGTTATAGTCATATCATCTGGTAGGTTTTTGATTTCAGGACCCTGTCTTACTTGTGCTACCTATTAAGGGTTTATACTTCCTAACCTTCTGATTTTTTATACTAATATTTTCTCATAAGTTGAATATCTCATCTATCAAATCTCATATATGTCCAGTTTTAAATCCCAATTGGAAATAGCTATCCACAACTCTGAATGCATCACTTCCTTTGAGATTTTTTACTTTTACACTTTCCTCATCAATAGGGAAGCCTATTTCCATACAACATTCCATCCTAAACTATCAACGTTTGATATGTCCCCGCCACATATCACATAAAAATCATTATGGATAAATATCACTCTCTGAATGAAAGTCATGGACATCCTGTGTTATTATTTCTGTGCTACCATCTTCTAGATCAACACCATGTGTTATTATTTCTGTGCTACCTTTAAGACTTCCATCATGATATTCGAAGGTAATTATCAATTCTTCTTCATCAACAACCTTTTCTTTCCTCTCTTTATGATTTAAATGAGTTTCATATAACTCAATAATCTCTTCATAATCACTATGAATTAAATCGTAATTGGCCATACCTCTTTTGTGCTTATGTTGTTTAGTCTTATTCTGAGTAATAAAGGTAACCTCATTGGCATTAATCTCAACGACATCTTCATCTGGAGTTTCTATATATTCAAATGTAACCCTTTTATCCTTTCTAGCATGATGACTTTTATTTCTTCTTTGTTATTCTTCTCTGTTTTATGCTACAGCTTCAACTTCCGTTACTCTTTGCTTCTTTTTCCTTCCTTCCCGTGCCTTATCGATATGAAAGGAACTGATGTCTTCTATGATATTTCTCTCTGTAGAATAAATCCCCACTAACATCTCTGAAAGGCGCCCAACAAAATCTTGTAAAAATAAAATACGCCATTTCCATTGTTAAATAAGATTTAGCAATTATCATGAAACTTATAATAATACATGCTACAAAAATAAGAATAAGCAAACTTACATTGCCCATCTCAATGTGTGTCACGATCATTGCACATACTTCTGTGAAATTTTCTTCCTTTTTATAATTGCTCATATTCAAACAATATCTAGTCTTGAGATATGTCTTTGATTGTTTCACCAGTGCATAAACAATATATGTTCCTGGCACCAAACATATATCTCGTAACATACCAAGTGACTGATAGTTTGCTTGGACATGTTCAAATTCAGCACAATACAAAATTATTTGTTCTCCATTGGCAACTTGTTTGTCTTTAAGATACCAAGAATGCTCCATTCTACTCTCACCATTGACAATTTTCCACTCTCTAACATTCTTCATTGCTCTTGTGACCTCATTTGCTAGGCTAGCATTTTGTTCCCTAACATTCATGGAGGTCCTAACTGGGATTTTGGATGCCATTACTGGATGTCTTGTTCCAGATATATTCACATAGATTTTCTTTTTGTACTATATAAAAAATAAAAAAACATAAATTATTTAAGGAAAAAATAAAATATATTTTGTTCATGAAAAAAACTAAAGTTAAATTAAAATTATCTAAAAACTTACTTTTTCTAAAACACACAATTTAAAAAAAAACACAAAAAAAAATATTAAAGAAAAAATCATATACAAAGATTCAAAACCAAAACACTTTTAAAAACAAAATAATAGATAAAAAAACAAAATAATAGAATTACACATATGAAAAACATTAAAGGAAAAACAAAACTCAAAAATACAAAATACTTTTGAATAAAAAAACATAAACAATTTTTTTTTTTTTAAATAAACAAATTTTATAAAATATTAAACTTTAAAAATTAAGTTTAATTTTATAAAAAAATGTATTGAAAGAAAAAATTGTAAAAAAAATTAAATCAATTTTATTTTTATTTTATTAAAACAATTATATAAAAAAACTTTTATATTAAAACAAAACAAAAAAATATTAAAATTAATTTATTTTTTAAATTAAACTTGGACAGTTTGTCACGTCCCGGTTTGGGGGATCACCCTCCCAAATGGCCCAAAAACAATTAAAATTAATTTTAATTAAAACAATAAAACTTAATTAAATCTGTTTTTATAAAATAAATAAAAAAATTGTTTTTTTTTTTTGGGTTTTAATAGGTTTGGTTTGTTGGTTAATTAGACCTGATGATGCTCCTGTGGCCAAGTCCGATCGCAGACTTGGTCCCAAGGTGTCGGGGGAGATGCCTCACATCATCCCAGTGACCGAAAAGCAAAAAACACTTAAAATTAAAAAAAAAAACTAAAAACTTCTAAAGGTAGTAAAACGATATTTTTTTAAAAGTTTTAACTTAAAATTAAAAAAAAAAAAAAAACTAAAAAAAACTTCTAAAGGTAGTAAAACGATATTTTTTTAAAGTTTTAATTTTTTCTAGGTTTGAAGTATAGTAAATTTAGGAAGGTTTTGTCATTTTTTAGACTTAAAATGTGATAAATTTTGCTAAAATTTCTTTCAAAATATATAACAAATTGAAAATTCATGATCCATTTCCAAAAAAAAATAAAAAATCACGTGAAACTTAAGGTTTTCAATGTTTTGCATAGATAAAAAACTTAATTTGTTTTTTTCCTATAACACATAAAATTTAAAAAAAAATCACCTTTGAAATGCGTAGTCTCTCCTTGTTGAATGCCCTTGATGTTTCTCCCTTGTAGCTTACTTCAAAGTATTTAACGAGCATTCCCCGATTGCTCCACAATATTCAACAAATGTTGCCCGATTGCTTCAAAATATTCAACAAACATTACTCAATAGTTGATGCGATGTAAAAAATCAAAACAAGAGTGTGTATATATACCAAGTACTACACTACTTGTTAGTTTGTTTAGTTCATATGGGATAAATAAAATAGAAGGATATTATATATATATATATATATTATACCATCTCTACGTTTAATCAATGTGGGATAAATTAAAAAGATAAAACATAATGTAATTAATTAATTTATGATGATTGTTTTTTTTTTGTAAGTGAGTGTGAAAACCTGTATTACTGAAAGAAGTTATGTTACAAAAAAGAAAAGGGGGATCCCCTGATCTGCCAAAAAGGAAACCAAATCAAGGATCTCGAAGTTGCGCTGTCTAAGAACGCAGGGGGAGGGCTGGGCCGCCACCATGGGAAACCGACCCAGTCCCTCGGAAACTAGTTTTAAAAGACTAAACCATAACATATACAGAAAACATAACCATAAAACATGGATATCTCCTACACTGAAAACAACTTGACCAGGGGCTGACCCTGCGCTAGTCCAGGAGGATGGGATGTTTTGCATCGCCATCCTTTCTTGCCTCGTTCTCCTTCCTCTGCTCCACCGTGCACATCCTTCTGATACATGCTGGTGTTCCACTCCGGTCTGCTGGGGTGATGTTCATGTGGTGGACATAGCGTAGGTAAAGGTGGAATTGGCCTGCCATTCATTCCATTTTTTCCTTTTGGCTTCTCTGGTCCTCAACTAGTCCTTTTGCATTGGCCTCCAGGTTGCTGAGGTGACTCAGAATTTCTTTGAGCACCTTCTTGTGGTCCTTGATAGCCTCTCTACTGTTCTCTTTCCAGTCAGCCTTCATCTTGCCTATCAAAATTTTTGTTTGCCAGGCCTCCTCCACTATTTTGTGGTAAAGGGTTGTTCTGGGTTGTGTAGCCCCTGGGTCCCTTATCCCATCTGCTTCTTGAATTAGTTATGTCCAAGCTTTGCCCTTGCGTGTGGTTTTGATTTCTCTTTCCTACCTGCTGATGATCGCTTTTCCCTTTGGATCGACCTGCGTGAGAAAGGTACCCTTGTCTTCTCTGGCTGCTTTCTCCATCCTTGTAATCCTTCGGGTGCTTGTCGGAGGTTCGTTTCCCTGGGGACCTCTCTTGCTATGGGTTTTCTTCATTCTTACCATCTTGGCTTGATTGTGGTGGTTTTTGTCTTGGGTTCTTCTCCTGTTCCTAGTCACCCCTTCCTGGTATGTAAGATGGGCTTTGTAATTGCTTCTCTCTGGTCTATGGCTATTCCTCATGTTTCTTCTTTTATGGGCTTTCCTCGGCTACGACTCATCTTGGCAATCATGGGCTATTAATAAAGGTGTACTTTCTGGTCCCTTTTCACTATTTTGGAGTGTGTGCTTTTGGGAGCCCTGCCGTCATCCCTGCGCCAATCCTTTTCCCCGCATGCTGTATGAAAATCCTTACCATTCCCTGTATCTGTAATTGGGTGAGGTATACTCATACTCAACCATGGAAAACCCTTTTGTTCTTCCTCCTTTGCTGCCTGCTGATTATCTTTTCTGCTCTCCCATGGTCATCCCCTGTACTTCTTCCTATTGACAGGACCGTGGTGTCGTATCTCATCTTGTTGTGTGACCTAGATCTGCATTGTAACTCGTGTTTGAGAGGTGGGCTATTGGATTCTTCCTGGATCCTACGTGCCCTTCATTTATTTCTGCGCCTCCTTCCTCGATGTGGTCGTCCGTACTTCGACTGTCGTCACAGTCTTTTTCCGCTAGTTGGATGCAGTCTGTTTGGAACTGAGCATTCGTGATGTTACTCTAGATAGTGTCCAGTTCCGGTCCTTCCTTATTGACCCCCTCGTTAGTGATTCTATCCGCCAATCCATTTGCTGACCTCCGTACCCAGCGCAACTCCACTGTGATCCCTGTCTGCAAGTGCTCCTGAATTTTTTGCAGGGACTTTGCCAAGTGTCAGTGCCTCTGAATTTTGCCCACTCTGGTACCGTTTTGGAGTCTCCTTACTGTGTTGATAACCAGCGTGGAATCCCCTTCCACTATGGCGTTTGTCATCCCTTCCTGTCTTAGAATTTCAAGGCCGGTCTCCAGGGCTCCGAATTCCACGACGTTGTTGGTTGAGTTTCCTAGACTCCCAACGTATAGCCGGATGATATTTCCTTTGCTGTCCCTGATTACTCTTCCCATTCATGTTCGTCCTGGGTTACCTTTCGACGCCCCGTTGAAATTCAGCTTGAGGGATCCTGCTGGTGGTGGTTTCCAGTTGCGCTCACCTACTTGGGGTTGCGGTGGCCGTATTACCTAATTGGGGTTGCGTCCGTCTTTCAGGTGGAAGGCTTCTAGGATTCGGGTGTCTTGGTCTGTGAGTTGCACTCTTCCTGTCTGGAAGTTGCGACTCTGTACTATTTCTTTAGTCATGGAAATTATTGTTTCCTCGATCTTCCCTTCTGACCAACTTTGGTTCCTGAAGATGCGCTGGTTCCTTTCATTTTAGTTGTAGTTCTCTTTCCACATATTGATGGTTGCAGAGATGTTACCCCAAATCCTATTTGACTGTTGGAAGATACCTGCCGTCCAGTCCCAGATTTCTACTGTGGAGGTGCAATCGTCAAGAAGATGGTTCATTGTTTCTTCCTTGGATTGACAGAGGTGACATATGGAAGGGCTTGTGAAACCTCTTTTCCTTAGGTTTTCCCAAGTTAGAATTTGGTTGTGGAGTATTAATAATTTTTGGCCAATGGGGGCTGTTCCAAAGCTTGTCCCATTGTTGCGTTGGGTCTTCTTGATCCTGGTCCGTGATATAGTGTCGAAATTCTTTTAGTTTGAATTCCCCATCGTCTTTTTGTCCCCATCTCAGCTGGTCATTTCCTTCTGTGACTACAATTTTTCGTCTCCCCAATTCCTCCTCCACCTCTTTTACTGTTGTTGCGGTTTGGGCTCTATTCTGTGGGGTGAGCGTGTTCCAAATTCTCCACTTGTTGCGATTTGTTTCTTGTTTCCAATAATGGTAGACTTTGGTTTTACCTTGTGCGATCAGCTCCTGTTGAAGTTCCTCCTTGTTTGGTTTCTCCATTCTAGGTTCCTGTTGCTAGGCGTCCTCCTAGAATCTGGTTGTTTTTCCATATCTTACTTCCCAAAAGTTGTGTGTCTGAATCCAGGCTTTGTTGCGCTAGGCTAGGTTCCAGATGGCTGAACCTTCATTGGCGCCTCTGAAGCGAATTCTGTCCTGGTCGCTTATGTTCAGGGCATACTTTTCCTTTCACAGGTTTACCCATGGTGTAGTGGTTTCTTTGACCCAACGCCACCAGAGTTTCTCCCCGTAGGCGTCATTTGTCACTTGCGGGTCTTGTAGCCCCATACCTCCTTTGCGTTTTGGTTTACAGACCTTCTCCCAAGCCACCAGGGCCCATTTTTTCCTTGTTTTCGCTCCTTTCCACAGAAAGTCCCTTTGGATGGTTCTTATTTTTTGTAGTATCCCCTTGGGTGTTGGGAAAATGGACATCATAAAGGTTGGAATTGCTTGCAAAACAAACTTGGTTAGAATAAGTCTTCCGGCTAGGTTGAGGGATCTGTACGTCCAGTTTTTTACCCGCTCCTGTAATTTGTTGATTATTCCTTCCCAGGTTGACATTTTGTAGGCTTTGTCTGTCAGGGGAATGCCCATGTACTTAATTGGGAGTGCTTTGCGTTCAAAGCCCAAAATGTTGGCCAAATTTCTTTGGATTGCGGGGTTGGTATTGAAGAAGAAGATCATTGATTTGGAATGGCTGATCTATACACTCGAGGCTTCCCCAAACTCTTCTAGGATTCGTTTGTAGGCTTTTTCCTCCTTGACCATGGATATGCCATGAAGTAGGGTGTCATCCACAAACTTTTGGTGTGTGGAAGTAGGGCAATTTTTGAAGGGTTTGATACCTGTTATTTCACCTGTTGCAGTTGCTCTTTTAATGCTTCGACTGAGACCTTCCATCATCAGAATGAAAAGGAAGGGGGACAACATGTCTCCTTGTCTGATTCCTCTCGTGGGCCAGAATGGTTTGGCAGGGGCTCCATTTATTACTAGTGAGTAGCTTGTTGTGGAGACTAGGCTGACTATCCAGCTGATCCAGTGCTGGGTGAAACCGAAGGCTTCCAATGTCTTAACCATATAGTGCCAGCTAATTTTGTCATAAGCGTTTGCTAAGTCCAGTTATATTATCATTCCCCCTCTCTTCTGAAGCTTCAGGGTGTGGATAAGCTCGTGGGCATTGATAATATTTTCCATTATTTGTCTTCCTTCCATGAAGCCTGCCTGTTCTTGTGAGACCAAAGTGGGTAGGAGGGGTTTCAATCTATTTGCTATAACTTTGGATATTATCTTATAAACCACATTGCACAACACTATAGGTCTATAACGATCAAGGGTTTTGGCTTCATTTTCTTTAGGGATTAGTGTAATTATTGTAGCATTTAGTGCTTTTAGAATGGAGGCTAACCTTCTAGAGTCTTCCACTACCCTATAAATGTCATGTTTGACAATTTCCCCGCAGGATTTGAAAAACTCCACTGTGAAGCCATCTGGACCTGGGGATTTCCCGTTGGGAATTTCCTAGAGTACTCGGTCAATTTCCTCCTCCACAATGGGTTTGTTCAAGTTATTATTTTGTTCCTCGGTGACCAGGCGGGGGATGTGGTGGGTTATCCTTTGTATGGCCTTCGTTCTGTCTTGGTTGGGTTCTCGGGCTATCCCTTGGAAGTAGTTTACCAGAGTAGTTTCGATCTCCTTATGTAACTCTCTCTCTATTCCATCCTAGTCCTTAATCTTTAGGATTTTGTTATGGGCTCTTCTGGCCATGGTTGTTCTATGAAAAAACTTGGTGTTCTTTTCTCCTTCTTTTAGCCATCTGATACCGGACTTTTGTCGCCAAAGTGTTTCCTTCTACCGACATCAAGCTTCCCATTCCTGGGTCATCTGGATCTCTTCCTTTTTTCGATCCTCCGTATAGCCCTCTGAAATGCAGGTTTCCTTGAGTTTTTTCATTTTTTCCTCTATGTTGTTTTTCTCTTGGTTTATATTCCCAAAAGTGTCCTTGTTCCACTCCTTGAGCCTATATTTGATATACTTTAGTTTCTTATAGAGTTTGAACATCCTTGTCCCTTTCTCTGGTTGCTCCTCCCGCCACCACTGTTTGATTCTTTCCTTGAAAGTCGAGTGTTCAATCTAGAATTTCTCAAATCTGAAGGGTCTATTCTTTGGTGTGGTTTGGAAACCTGCTTCTAGTTGTACTGGCCAGTGATCTAATCCCCCCCAGGGGAGGATGTTGCAATCTAAGGTTATCCCTTGCATAATGATTGACTTCGATACAAGGAATTTGTCGAGTCTTGTTGCTACCTGGTACTGGTTCATCCATTTATTGTTCCAGGTGAATTGGCCATTATTAGTTTTGAGGTCTACCATCTCCTCTGTGTCTATGAACTTTGAGAATTCTTTCACATCCCTATCCAATCTTCTTGTACCTCTTTTTTTCTCCATAAGTGATGTGATGATGTTGAAGTCCCCTGCTAGGATCCATTGGAGGTTGTTGGATTGGGTTTTAAGATCTTCTAAATCTCATATCATTCCTCTCTTTTCCTCTGACACCTGTGGCCCATACACAATAGTGCATAAAATCGCCTCTATGTTTCCAATGATTTGCATGTGAACCGTAAGGGTGTTCCTGATCGCTTTGACTGCTATTAGGCTCAGTACTTGTGGGTTCCACAAGGGGAGAATACCTCCTACAATTTGGTGGCCTCTGATAGCCACCATCTTGTACTTGCGCCATTGTTGTTTACTGATTGCCTCCATTCTGTCTGTGTTGCATTTTGTCTCTTGAATAAAACAAAGATCTGGTTGCTCCTGCTTTAGTCTATTTCTAAGGATTCTTTGCTTTCTCGGGCTATTTAGGCCTCTTATATTTCAAGTTATAACCTTCATTTAAACATGTGGGTGTGAGTTGGGGAAGAATTTATTGATCTTACTCAAGTTTATTAGTAGTGCTCCAAGCTCCTGTAGGGATACGCTATTTGATTTCCTACCTTTTTTCCTCCGCGTCTACTTGGGTGAGAGTTGTGATTGTCCCTCACCGGCTTTGACTCCTAAGTGTCCAATCTCCCCGTGTGTGTGCTTTAGGCCTTTAGCTTTGGATTCCTCTCTTAGGAGAAACAGGTACTGTATGCAGTCAAGTTGCTATGTTGGTACATTGTCTACTCCCTGTCTTTTCCGTTGCTCCAGTATGTTTGGGAGATCTATCCCTTCCCTTTCCACCAGGTCTATGAGATCAAGATCTTCTGTGCCTACTTCGCTTGGGGTCATTTCCACATCTCCTTTTGCTTCTTGCATGGGGGTGTTGTCGTCTCTGATTTCTCCATCCATTGGGGTTGCGCAACTCCCCTGTTCCTTCTTGTTACTTGGCCATTTGGTGGGCTCATTTGTTGCTTGTTCTTTGACTTCTTGAGCTTTTGTCGAATCCTTTTCATTTTCTGCCTCTTTATTGGTTTTGTCCCGTCCTTCCATTTTATTCTGGGTCCCCAGGTTATTACCTTCTGGGGTTCTACTCTGCTTCTTGTTTGTTCTGCTTCTGGGGTTTGGTTTTATAAACCCCTCCTCATCCTGCTGTGGTTTGGGGTTTTCCGCTTCCTGTTTTTTATTAAGAGGGAATTCTCTAATCAAGTGGCCATGCTCATGGCATCTTCTGTATTTGAAGGGGATCTGTTTGTAATCTATGTTTTGGATCCATTCCTCATCCCTGAATTCCATACTTATGGCTTCTGGGAGTGCTCCCGACACATCCATCTCTATGCATATTCTTGCGTAAGATGTATATCTCCCTTTTAGGGTGGCTTCTGAGGTCTTCACATATTTCCCCAGTTTGTTTCCTATTTCTTTGAAAGTAGAGGGTAACCAATAGTCTAAAGGTAAGGAATAGAATCTCAACCAGACCGACACCTTTTTGAAAGTCTCTTTTTCTGGTGAGAAATTTTCCTTCCATGGCCGCATGTACAGTCCTGCTGAGGTGTGGAAGTATGGCCCTCCCTCAAAAACTCTATCCCTATCCTCCAGGTTCATGAATATTGCTGTGAAGAAGCCTTTCGAGCCTAGGTGGAGCTCCACTTCTGCATTTGGCTTCCAATGATATTTAATCCAGTTGCGCAACATTCTTTCTGTGGGCCACAAACCCATGAACTTGCAGATTAGCGCATGCATCTTCATCTGGTACCTGTAGAGTTGCATTTGCGGGTCCTCCAGTATCACCTTGGATATCATTGCAGTTTTGGGATTGCACGGGTTGCGCCCTTCTTCCTAATTGGGCTTCGCTGTGTCTTGCGCCTCACTCTAAGTTTCTCTGGCTTCTTCTCCCATGCACTCACTTTTGCCTTGGTTCCTCTCCTGACCTTTTCCAAGGTCTGACCCCGAGGTGCCTGTCATAGGTGCCTTGAAAACTACGCCTCTTGGCCCTTTCCCTCTATCTACCACTACCTGTTTGTATGAGGGGGTACCCTTATCCCCCCCTTTGGTGCTCATGTTGTCCTCTGTTATGGCCGCGATTGTTAAACCCTAGCTTGCAGTTGCTTCAAACCCTAGCGCACCATCCTTAGAAATATTCCTTCCTTAAAACAAAGTTGAAATGAGGGAATTCTTGAGGCAATTAATTTATGATGAATTAATAGAGTAATATTTATTAATATTGAAGGTAAACTATTAAAGAGGAAGTTTTAGGGAAAAATTATTAGGGAAAATTCGGGGGGGGGGGAATTTTTTGGGAAAATTTGGGGGGGAAATGTTTTGGGAAATATTTGGAGGGAAACTTTTGGGGAAAACATTTTGGCAAAAAATTGGAGGGAAATTTTGAGAGGGAAAATTTGGGGGAAAGTTTTTGGGGAAAATTTGGAGGGAATATTTTGGAGGGAAATGTCCATTCCATAAGCTATAAGAATGTCATTGGGAGAGTGAGAATTTGCACCATTTTATGTTTCTAGTGAGAAGTGATGGCTTCATCAGATAGAGAGGATTTTATTTCTGGATCATCAACATCTTGTTCACATGCCTCCTCTTTTGAGACTGACAAATGTGGTGGGAATAATTCTAATGTAAATGAAGAGTCATATGTTTCACCTAGTGAGAACTTTGATCATAGTGCAAGCATTGATATTGAGAATATTGATCGGGAAAGTCCTAATTCTAAAGACTTTGAAGGCACCAATGATGAAGGGGAGGAATACGGTTAAAAGGATAATGAATATTTTCCTCCAAGTGAGGATTTCCAAGGTACTACTGATGATGATGAATATTTTCGTCCAAGTGAGGATTTTGAAGGTACTGATGGGGATGATGAAGAGTTTCCTCCAAGTGAGAATTTTAAAGGTAGTAAATAAGATGACGAAGATTTTCCTCCAAGTGAGGATTTTCAAGGGAGTAAAGAGAAAGATGAATATTTTCCTCCAAGTGAGGATTTTGTAGGTACTAATGAGGATAATGAAAATTTCCCTCTGAGTGACGATTATCAAGGTAGTAGAGAGGATGATAAAGATTTTCCTCGAAGTGAGGATTTTGAAGGTACTAATGAGGAGGATGGAAGTCTTCCTCCTAGTGAGGATTTGCAAAGCACAAATAAGGATGATGGAGATTTTCCTCCTAGTGATGATTTTGAAGGTACATATGAGGAGGAAGATGATATTCCTCCAAGTGAGGATTTTGAAGTGACTAATGCGCATGATGAAGATTTTCCTCCAAGTGAGGATTTTGAAAGGACTGATGAGGATGGTGAATATTTTCCTCCAAGTGAGGATTTTGAAGGGACTAATGAGGATGATGAAAAGTTTCCTCCAAGTGAGGATTTTGAAGGTACTGACATGTATGGTGAAGGTATTGTTTTAGTAGGAGAAATTAAAGGTTCCAATGAATATGATGAAGAGTTCCCTCCAAGTGATGATTTCCAAGGTACTAATGAGAATGTTGAAAATTTTCCTCCAGGTCATCCTTTTGAGGGAAGTAATGAGGATGATGTAGAATTTCCTTCAATTGGAGATTTCAAAAGTAGTGAAGATGATTGTGTTGATTGTGGACACTTTCTTGCAGGTGATTGTGTTGTTGATGATGATCTTGATATTTCTCTTCTCAAAAAGATTATCAATGAAGATGATGATGGACATAGGAATGGACATCATGTTCTAAATAATTCAGGTGCAACAAATCAAGGTGATCAACAATCTCTTGTTCGGTCTCCTCAGAATTCTATGTATGATTATAGTGAGAATGATATTGTTCATAGTGATGATCAAATAGTGGAGAGATTACAAAGAAATATTGTGTCCAGGAAGAGGACTAGACCTTTTTATATCAATCCAAATCATTCTAGTTATTCAAGGTCCAAGAAAGAATTTCTCACTAAATCATTTTCCATTGGTGATTTGATTTCTAGTGATTGTTGTCATAAGAATTGTTTGAAAAGTATAGACTACATGTATGCCTTGCAGAAAAGAAAGAATTATTTGTCAATGAATAAGAGCATGCAAAATTCATATTTAGTGGGGTGCATGATATCTACGAAGATAAGATATGATTATTTCATTGGTAATATTTTACTTTGCAGAAAGGATTTCAAAAAAATCCACTCGATTGGTAATCTTTGTTTATCAAGGATCCAAACAAGATTGGAAAAAGATCCTACATTTTATTCAAAGGTATGTCATGGACGAGAGATTGGCCCATTAACAAACACTGAATTGGCATGTATGCGAGACTTATTTTCCAAACATGGAGAGTCTATGTTAGATAGATAGACACTACATATTCCAGATAATTTCTCAAGGAAAGAAATCTACAAGTTATACAAAGAATATGTTGAAAGTGTTGAAGCAAATCATAATTTTATTTCATATGTATATTTTACAAGAGTATGAAAGAGACAATTCAACAATGTTTGTATTCCTAAGAAGTCAAGGATGGGGGTTTGCAGTATATGAGTTTCTCTTAAAGCAAGAAGAGATAAATCTAAAGGGGTAGAAAGAGGTATATATTTACATTTTTTGTTTTGTTTAAATTCGATCGTTATCAACTATGAAAACATATTATCAATATTTTAATTTTGTGTCATGTGCATATTCTATAGTCAAAGCACTTCAAGAACACAATAATCAACAATCAAGTGAAAGACAAAAGTTGTACAAACATAGAAAGAAGTGTTATGATGCTCCAGATAAATATATGGGTATGATAATTGATGGCATGGACCAGAAAAAAACACTTCTGCCACATTTTGTCCGCACACCAAAAAATTTACAGGAAGAGAATTTCATCAAATTTCACTTGGTTGGTTGTATGGTTTTTAATAGAATAATGTGTCCAAGGGTTTACTTCACAACTCCAAATATTCATAATGATGCAAATCTGACCATCACCATAATTCATCATGTGATTAGTCATTGGTTTGGAAATCTTCCTCAAGTTCTATATTTGCAGTTGGACAACACTAGTCGTGAAAACAAAAATCAAATTGTCTTTGGATATCTCAACATGCTTTTTGAACTCAGAATCTTTCAAAAGGTTAAAATTGGTTTCATTCTTGTTGGACACACGCATGATCATATTGATCAAATGTTCAGTCATTTTTCAGTAACATTGAAGAGGAAAAATGTTGGAAGCCTACCATCATTAATTGAATGTATTAAGAAATCATAGATTCCATAACCTATTTTTCACATATTAGAAGAAACTGTTGGCATGCGAAGATTTATCTAGGGATCATATGGTGAAGAAAAATGTATTGAACAACTTAATGACATTAGCTCCTAACATCAATTTTGCTTGAAAAAAGTTGATGGGAAAACACTTTTATGGGGAAAGTAGTATTCAATTACTGTAGAATGGGGGCCTTCATCAGGTTTGGCATTTTTGAAGTTCATTCTAGATCGTCCAATGTTTGCATCAAAGTTAATGTTATTACAATCAATTGCTGAAATCCATAATGCATGAAGGCGTAATAGAGATGTAGATTATTCTGAATGCTTGGAGGAAATAAAAAAGTCCATTAAAGATACATATGAGTACTTTGATGTTGTTGATTCTTTTTGGTGGGAGTCTTTTTTCAATGATCAAAGTGACATAATTTCAAACTCAACAAATGAAGATACATTTTTTAAGACTCCATTTATTTGGCCACAAAATAGGTCAAATGAATCTGAAGAAAGAAACATTGTTGAACAACAAGAATCTCAAGATGTTATTGAGTTTTCATAGGTAGAGGAAAGATAAATGTATATTGGTTCTAGAAGATCACGTGCACAACTTGAAGCCATGGAAGATCTTTACAGGGGTTCAACATAAGATATTAGGGAGAGATGCATGATTGTAGTCTTAGCGACTGGAGATCCACATGGTTATCCATTTTGGATTGCAAAGGTTATAAGGATAAATAAATAAAATGAAGATGTTATAGCAGTTGAAGTGCATTGGTATGCGACAAGTACACACCCATTCAATGGTGTGTACAAGAAAGAGATGGTGGTTGAGAAACATAACAACAGAAAGAGAAAAAGAAAGGGTCAAAATATAACTCGTCATCGCACTGACCTCTTAAAATTAGAGGATGTTGACATACTTGTCTATGACTTCAATTTGACAAAGAGAGGAACTCTTCGCTCCAGGACCATAGAGATTATCAAGAGGTTGTTGCCACAAGAGATAAGTGCAATATGGGATTCTGCTGAACCTAGTCGTAGATCAAAGAGGCTTTTGACATTTGAAATGTTGGGCATACATGTAGACTCAGATGGTGCACTCATTGATAATAAAGAAGAATATGGATCATCTACATCTTCATCCAGTCATTCATCCGAAGACAATGTATATTCTGATGGTGTGTCAGAATCCATGGATGAATTTGATTAAGTGTATGAAACATTTTAGGTATTTTTGATCAATATGATGTTTGTATGGTAACTTGAAATGGGTGTTATCAGTTACATATGATCTTACATGAAGCTATGAATCATTTCTATGTTTTTATTATGGAGAATAGATAACAAAATTTCTTAGCTCTTACGTTTTGAATATGGACAATGTAACAAAATAATTTATGCTTCATTAAATGTAATTTGTATAGACTTGTTTATTTAAAGTAAAAAAAATATTTTGAAGTTATGTTGAATGTTGACATCTGAAATGGTGATATTTTCATGCCATTATGTATTATCTTGTGGTTGGAGTGATAGACTAACCTTAAAAAAAGTAAATATTTAAGGGTTGATTTTACGATTTGGTTTATAGCTGTGATAATTTTTTACACCACTTTAAAAAATGTGTTAATTTGTAGGTTTTGGTTGCAATGGTACTTGCCACACTAGGATAAGGCTTGAAATGAGGTATAATTTTAATGTTTATAAAAAAACATTTTTATGTTGATAACACCATTATTTGATTTAGGTGTTGATTTTAAGGTTTTTCGAAGCAACTATATGCATGTTTTAGGCCATTCTTGAAAAAAAAAATGTAATTTTAACCTAAAAAAAAAGGGTGCTATTGGTAGAACCACTTTTTGATTTTCAGGGTTAATTTTGTGGTTTTTTATGAAAAAATATGGGTTTTAAGGGATAGAGTTCTCGTCTTGAGGTCATAGTTCTCGTTAAGTTGGTAATATTGTTTACCATTTCCTTGACTCTTATAAGTATGCTGATGGTCAATGCTTCTTGGTCCTTCTTGTTACCACCTTTAGTAAGACCCTTATTAGATCTTTTGTCTCTATCTCTTCTCCTTTTGCTTGCCCCTTAGATCCTTCTTTTATAACTCAAAAGTAGTTTTATCCCAACTATTTTTAGTTAAGTCATTAACTAAATTTAGTTAATGGGGACAACTGATAATTGAGTAATAATAATAATTTATATAATTTATGCTAAGGGTAAAATAAATAATAACTAATAGGTCGGACCCCCTTAAGGACTTTTTGTTTAATTCTCAACATATTCCCCTTGTTCCTCCTTAATAAATAAATATAAATTAATGTCACCAAACATTCATTAGTCATCAACATAACAAATATCCCAATCAACTCATAAAAGTACTTGTAAACATCCTTGTGACTCCCGAATAATAAATATATTTATCAAAAATAAATATATTAGATTTATGTCTAAGTCAAAAGTTGTCATAAATATGTCATCAAGTTGTCCAAAAAATGATTGCAAAATATCAAAAAATGATGAGTAATCAATCTTGTCCAAAACATATTACTATCCAAAAAATAGTCAGATTTGTCCCAACAACGAAACCATGAAATAACACTATAAAAATAAGAAGTCATATTTTTTTTTATGATAGGTAGTTTGCCTCTATTCACTTCCCTGTGATTTTGTTACTCTTATGACTTCTAAATCCTCATTAACATGTGCTTTACCTCTTGTTTTTGACATTTCTAGATAAATGTGCCCAAAACAAATAGGCCTATCTTCATGCTTAGGATGTTGCAAATGGAAGGTGGTTGAATGTGAAGAGGTTACTGATTGATAAAAATCAACAGAGTGGGCAAGCCTTTTTACTTTGCTAGGCTTAGGTTCTTGAATAGGAGATTTAAGTTTCTTTAATGGTTGAGTAGAATGGGCATGAGAGGCTTCTAATGTAATATGTAGAGAAAACCACTTAGGTGGAGGAGGATGAGGTAATGGTAATGAAAATGTTGGCCATCCATGAACTTGGTTTTGAGGAGGATTAATGACATCATCCCAACCATCATTGGTTGGGACCTCAGGAGGTAAAGAAACATGTGGTTGAACATGAATACTAGAAATACTATGATGAGGTTGGAAGGGTGGTCTTCCAAGTGGAGGACGTGGTTGAAAGGCTCCTTGTCCTGCTAAGTTAAGGAAACTAGTTTGAAAGAGTTGATTGAATTCCTTGGAATCAACATCAAATTGTATTGATAAGTGACGCATTTTATTGCCCCAAAACCCACTAGGCCTTCTCCCTCTTCCCCTATTTCCTCTACCACAACTCCCTCTACCGAAGAAACTCATCTATAAGTGCAATGGAAAGTTATATCATGCATACAATACCCAATAAAAATCAAATACCATTTGCATAACATAGATTAGAAATAGATATGTTGACAACAAGCAAACACGCAAGCAATAAAGGAAATACAAGGAAGGTCAACCAAAATATCAATTCTTCCCTTAACCTCTTCGTCATCACATAAACAATTTTTATTTAAGAACATGGGAAAATCAATGTATTTAAGGAATATGATGGGGTTTGTAATGTGAAAAAAAATGAAATAATGGTAAGGAAAGGTGATGGAACATGTCCAAAACAATAATCCATCATCAAACATCTGCAAGGTTTTAATTATCTGTCAACAATATCTTCATTCAATCCCTATTTATTGGACAATTGGTTGTCATTGATGTTAACCCTTGGAGAGTGATCTTGGAGATTGATTTCAAACCTTAGAGATTGATGTAAACCCATGGAGAAGTTGATAAGCCCCAGATATTTGGACGAGACCGTTGGACAGTTGGTTATCATCTGTATGATCGAGATTGATGGTGATTTAGTTGGGTACATTTGATGTAGTCTACAAGCAGCCTCGGAGGTGTGGTTATGGGACCCGAAGTTAATTGATGAATAACAACATGAAGGATAATGAAATTGTAGGAAGGACTGTCATAAATGAATAGTACACATCGTACCATTTCCGATGATATGTGGTACACCACGTGGATCCTCACGGTTAGGGATATATGGCCTTGTGAAGTTGGAAGCCCCAAGAAAGTGTTAAGAATCCCTAGTTGGTTACAAGTCAACTAGTCAAAAGGGTAAAGTCGTTGTAACAAGAAAACCCTAGAAATTCTAAAGTAAGGAGGGGAGTTACCTAGAATTTGTATAAATACATCTCAAGGACTCATTCATTTACACACACTCACACACTTATTCATTGATAATATATCTTGCAACCTAGTGATTGTTATGGTTTAGTGAATGATTATGGTCTATCTTGGCATTTATATAAATACGATGTGAAGTCTGAGGCAACATAGAAAGTGTGAGAAAATTACAAGAGTTTTGGAGTTGCAGAAGGATAGGGTTTCTAAAAAACCCTAATTACTGACATCCTCGGGGGTTGCACTATATCTGTCAAGCGAGGCACCCTCACGGGTCAGCTAGTGTATGTCTAGCAAGGCACTAGTAATTTTGGGATAAATGATAATACTAGGTCTCTGAAGTCTAAAGAAAGTACACATGTCAACATTCTACAGGTTTAGGTTAGCTACAAAAGTTCCGGTATGGTTTTGTGCTAGTTTTTATAGTTAGATTTGCTATGATGTGTTGAATGCTTGGGGAATTCTTGGTGTGATGGTTGTGGTACTTGGACATGGTATATGTTGGATGGTTGGATACGTGAGAAACACTCTTATGTATGGTACAATACTGATATGGATCTATAGTTCACATCTTTGAGCTACTTGCACTTGTTCGAGGGATATCTATGTTGAATAGTGATGTATGCATGAGGGTCATGCATAGGTTGTTAGAGATGCTTCATTGATGACATGGTACATATATGCATATGGTTGATGGTATGGTATATGGCACATGTTCTACATGGTTGATGCTTTGTTCATGATTCACTATTCATTATTGATTCATGATTGATGCATGAGTTAGTATGTATGTTGGTATACACTTAATGTATGGTATGGCACATGTTTAGGTGGTTGATGATGTTATTGGTATTGGTACATTTATATAGAAACCTGTTGGTGATTTTGATATATGCTTGGTACACATTTGGCACATATTCTTGTCATATGGTTGAGGCACTTCATTGATGATATCTTATGGTATATGGTATGGTGTTGATGTACATGGTTGATATACATGATTGGAACATGATATGGTACAGGTTTTGATGATACAGATGTTGGTGCATGGTTGATGCACTTGTTGTGGTACAAGTGGTGATACATGTTTGGTGCATGGTTGATGCTCTTGTTGATGGTACAGGTACATGTACAGGGTGATGCATGGTACATGATTGGTACTTGGTTGAGACATATATCTTGTGATGGTATGTGGTGATGTTGGTACATGCTTGGTAGATGCATGTGTTGGTGATGTTGAGCATATGGTTTGAGATATGCTCTTAGTGATCTTGGCATGAGGTGCATGCAAATGAGAGTGGATCTGGTTTCGTGGATGAGACAATGATTAGTTGGACAGGTTGTTGTGAAAGTGATCGGTTGACAGTAACATGTTGGATACAATGACGGGTTGGGAAGTTATAGGTTGATGTGGCAGTGGCAGTGATCATGATAGAGTTTGTGGCAGTGATAGTTGCAGAGTCCATGAAAGTAGGTCTACACTTATATTTCAGGATGGCAGGACGGGGTAAGGAAAGGGGGTTGTAGCCTCCTTCTAGTTGGAGACGAAGAATCAGGGAGTTGGAGCTTCCTTCAGGTTGGAGCCTAATAACTAGGTGGTTGTAGCCACCTTCTGGTTGTAACCAGAGAACTCAGGGGGTTGTAGAATCCTTCTCTTTGGAGCCATAGAATTCAGGGAGTACGAAGAGGTAAAATTTGATTACAAATAACAATTAATCAGTGCAATTGAATATCTAAGGACTAAAAATAAAATAAAACAAGTCATCCTAGGGAGAACTAAAGAAGATGGAAGAATCACAGAACTCAGAAAGAATAAACATATAAGAGAGAGAAGATACTGACAAAACATCTCAAGGAAATAACTAATGATTTAAATCATCTTGAGGTAGAATCCAATCAACAAGAAAGAGAACTTGAAGATGAAATAGTCACATTGAAGATCCAACTTGAAGAAGAAAAGAAAACAAAAGAAGTCATGAAGATTCAGATGATGAAGAAATAAGAAGAGGTTGAGAAGCTTGAAGAAGAAGTTGTCACATTGAGAAGTAAAATCATCAAGCTCAATATGAATATTGAAGAGACAAAAACATCCACATCAACAATAGAGAATGAAGAAAATCATTCCAGGTTGCCAGAAAATAAGAATGAAGAAAACAATAAGAGTTATGCACAATTACTTAAAGGAAGGAATCATTGCCAGCAAGAATCAAAGAAGAATGAGTATAATAGAGATACATCTTCAACAAGACCTACCACATTCATGCAACAAAGAAGCTTCAACCATAATGAAGGGATCCACATAAGAAAAGATTATGATCAACCAAGGCAGGAATTTAGAAGGACTACACCACAAAGAAGATCATTCACTCTTAGGTATGTAAATTTATTTTATGGTCATTAGTTTTATTGTACTAACTTTGGACATAAGGTTGCAGATTGTAGGGCTTATGGAATAAATGTTTAAGCAAGTAAAGCATATGTGGCCCCACATGACATTGAATGTTACAAATGCCACAACTATGGACACATAGCTCGTGATTGTAGAAGAATGATGGATACTTCTATGAAAGAGAACACTGATATTAGATACAAGAAGGTTTGGAAAAGGAAATAAGAATAGGTAAAGGAAGATCACATATTCTTAGGATTGGCAATAGTATGAGACAAAGGAAAATCTACAGGGAAAAAAGAAGATGTCAGACATAGGAAGGTTTGGAGAAGAAATGAAAAACTAGAAGAAAAAGTGAATAAAGAATAGGTCCCAGAGATCACAGGATTTGCAGTAGCACAAGAAAGAAAAGAAGAGTAGGTAAATAAAGAATAGATTCAAGAGATTGTACTTTCAGGAATTGTAGTGCAAGATTAATCCATAAGCAGAAAGAGAGAAGTCAAAATTCAAAGAGATGATAACTCCACAGACGAAGAGGAATATTACTCTGCATCAGAGGAAGTATTATTTCGAGCCATCCGGCTTGGAGAATCCCTACAAATATGAATATTGAACAGGGGGAGTCAGTGCAATAGCTACTACAAATCAGAGAACCATCCTTCGAGCAGGATGAAGTATTTGCAGAGATAGATTAAGAGCAATCAGATAGCATAAGTTTATGATTGTATTCAGATAGAGATATCTTCAGTACAATTTGTTCCAACAGATAGATCATATCAATATACATATTTGATTCAAATAAGTATTTAGTACAATGATAGATGGGTCAGCCTTATGGACAATTGAGCAGCAGAGTTATGGATAGTTTGTGACATATGGACATAAATGGATACGTATGTAAGATGCTTAGCAGGTTTAGATAGATATGTACCAGTGGATGAGAGCATGAGTTCAAGACATATTGGTTCAGAGATTGATTCAAAAATCAATTCAGAGACAATTGGATGATTATGATAAAGGAATATCTGAATGCTTTAACTTTGAATTATTTTTATATATGTTAATGAATTACATGAGGAAGCACCAATAGACAATGAACAACACTGGAAGAGAGGAAAGGAAACATTTCACAGATATATCTACTTCTTGAAGAGAAGGTAAATCCTCAGAAAAAGAGAATCCATAAAAGAAGATCAGTAGCATGCAGATAGGGGGAGACATACCCACAGTGGGAGCTATTATTTTTCCTATGATTAACTAGAGAAGGTACAATGTCAGGAGGAGACAAATTGATAGGAGAAGTTAACCTTTGGTCAAGGAGGAAGAGAAAGAACAGATGAATGAAGACAAGGGGAGAAACCCCAAGGAGAGATACCCTTTTCCATTGATGTCAAATGGGGAGAGTGAGAAACATTGATTAAGAGTAATGGTCACAGGGGGAGCATGAGAATTTGAACATCAATGTTTCCATCAATGCCAAAGGGGGATATTGTTGAAGAGTTGGTTTGGACAGTTGGTTGTCATTGATGTCAACCCTTGGAGAGTGATCTTGGAGATTGATGTCAACCCTTAGAGATTGATGTCAACCCTTGGAGAAGTCCAAAAGCCCCAAATATGTGTACGCAATCATTGGATAATTGGTTATCATATGTATGATCGAGATTGATGGTGAGTTAGTTGGGTACATTTGATGTAGTCTACATGCAACCCTAGAGGTGTGGTTATGGGACTTGAATTTTATTGAGGAATAACAACATAAAGGACAATGAAATTGCAAGTAAGACTATCATATATTAATAGTACACGTTGTGCCATTTTCGGTGATATGTGGTATTCCACATGGATCCTCACAGTTAGGGAGATATGGCCTTGTGAAGTTGGAAGCCCTAGTTGGTTACAAGTCAACTAGTGAAAAGGGTAAAATTGTTGTAACAAGAAAACCGTAGAATCCCTAAAGTAAGGAGGGGAATCAATGTGATATATGATTGGTACACATTTGGCACATATTCTTGTCATATGGTTGAGGCACTTCATTGATGATATCTTATGATATATGGTATGGTGTTGATGTACATGGTTGATGTACATGATTGGCACATGATATGGTACATGTGTTGATGATATATATGTTGGTGTATAGTTAATGCACTTGTTGTGGTATAGGTGGTGATATAGGTTTGGTGCATGGTTGATGCTCTTTTTGATGGTACATGTACATGTTGATGCATAGTGATGCATGGTATAGGATTGGTACTTGGTTGAGACACATATCTTGTGATGGTATGTGGTGATGTTGAGCATATGGTTCGAGATATGCTCTTGGTGATCTTGGCATGAGGTGCGTGTGGATGAGAGTGGTTTGATTTAGTGGATGAGACAGTGATTGGTTTGAGAGGTTGTTGTGACAGTGATCAGTTGATAGTGACACGTTGGACACAATGATAGTTTGGCAGGTTACAAGTTAATGTGATAGTGGCAGTGACAGTGACATAGTTTGTGGAATTGATAGTGGCAGAGTCCATGATAGTTGGTATACACTTATATTTCAGGGCAGAAGGATGGGGAAATGAAAGGGGGTTGTATCCTCCTTCCAGTTGGAGACGAAGAATCAGGGAGTCAGAGCTTCCTTTAGGTTGGAGCCTTAGAACTAGGTAGTTGTATCCACCATCCGGTTGGATTCGAAGAACTCATGGGGTTGTAGTCTCCTTCTGGTTGGAGCGAGAAAATTCATGGAGTTGTAGCTTCCTTCAGGTCGGAGCCTGAGAATAGGGGGTTGGAGCCTCCTTCCAGTTGGAGTTGGAGAATTTGGAAGTTGGTGCTTCCTAGGAATGAATTATTGATATATATAAGAAATCTTTATATGGTTTTCTCCCATTTGGGTTTCCACGTAAATTTGGGTGTACTGAGTTGTTGATGTGATGTTGCTTATGTTTACATACTTATGATATATACGATTGGATGCATTCATATATGATACATTGATGATAAATTGTTGAATATTGTTGGTAAAGATAAATAATATATACTCTGGTTAAAAGTGGTATAATTGCTCATTACTAATTCACTCAGTAATCCTACAATTGGTATCAAAGAAGGTTCCTTTAGGTGACGGTTTAACCACTGAAAGGAGATCATATAATAAACTGAGAATGAAGTACCGATGTTTAATGGTAAGAATGGTCTAGAGTATGAGATATGGAGCAGAAGGATGAAAATATGTTTGAAGGCACAAGGATATGATATTTGGTATTCAGTTGTAACATGTTACAATGCTACAAAGAAAGCAAAGACTACATCTAAGAAGGAATTGAAGAAGAATAAAAAAATAGCATTGGATTTCATCTAGGAAGGATTACCTGATCAAGTAAGAGAAAAGGTTGGAAATTGTTCATAAACTAAAGAACTTTGGGATAAGCTGCATGATATCAATTCTTCTCCCATCAAAAAGTCAGAGAATTCCAAAGAAGATCTAGATATAGAACACGAAGAAATATGGTCATCATTTCAGACAGATTCAAAAAAGGAAGAGTACGAAGAGGCAAAAGTTGATTGTAAAGAACAATTAATCAGTGCAATTGAATATCTAAGGAATGAAAGAAAATAAAACAAGTCACTCCAGGAATAACTAAATAAGATGGAAGAACCACATAACTCTAACACCAAATAAGTCAAGTAGATGATCATGACACTAAAAGGTCATCTAGAAGAATCCATAAGGATTGAAGAAACTCTCGAGGATATGAAGCAGTACTTGGAAGCCAAAATAATAGCAGAGAAGGAAGAAGCATAAAAGAGAGAGAAGATACTGACATATCATCTCAAGGAAAGAACTAATGATTTAAATAATCTTGAAGCATAATTCATTCAATGAGAAAGAGAACTTGAAGATGAAATAATCACATTGAAGATCCAACTTGAAGAAGAAAACATAACAAAAGAAGTCATGAATATTCAGATGATGAAGAAAGAAGAAGATGTTGAGAAGCTTGAAGAATAAGTTGTCACATTGAGAAGTAAAATTGTCAAGCCGAGCAAGAACGTTGGAGAGACAAAAACATCCACATCAATAGTATAGAATGAAGAAAATCATTTTAGGTTGCCATAAAAGAAGAATGAATAAATGAGTAAGAGTTATGCAGAAGTACTTAAATGAAGGAATCATCGTCAACAAGAATGAAAGAATAATGAGTATAATAGAGATACATATTCAACAAGACCTGCCATGTTCATGCAACAAAGAAGCTTCAACCATAATGAAGGGATCCACAGAAGATAAGATCATGATCAACCAAGGCAAGAATTCAGAAGGACTACACCACAAAGAAGATCATTCACTCCCAAGTATGTAAATTTATTTTATGGTCATTGTTTTTATTGTACTAACTTTGGACATAAGGTTGCAGATTGCAGGGCTTATGGAATAAATGTTCAAGCAAGAAAAGCATATGTGGCCCCACATGTCATTGAATTTTACAAATGCCACAACTATGGACACATAGCTCGTAATTGTAGAAGCATGATGGATACTTCTATGAAAGATAACATTGATATCATATACATGACATGTTTGGAAAAGGAAACAAGAATAGGTAAAGCAATATTAGATACTGTCAGGATTGGAAATAGTATGAGATGAAGAAAAATCTACAGGGAAAAAG
The DNA here is from genome assembly GCA_010110895.2 of Picea sitchensis. Lineage (NCBI taxonomy): Eukaryota > Viridiplantae > Streptophyta > Pinopsida > Pinales > Pinaceae > Picea > Picea sitchensis. The sequence continues at coordinate 52,901 of SNQJ01S0009186.1, read as the reverse complement.
GAAGATGTCAGACACAGGAAGGTTTGGAGAAGAAATGAAAAACCAGAAGAACAAGTGAATAAAGAACAGGTCCCAGAGATCATAGGATTTGTAGTACCACAAGAAAGAAAAGAAGAGTAGGTAAATAAAGAACAGGTTCAAGAGATTGTACTTTCAGAAATTGTAGTGCAAGATCAATCCACGAGCAGCAAGGGAGAAGTCAAATTTCATAGAGATGATAACTCCAAGACGAAGAGAAAGATTACTCTGCATCGGAGCAAGTATTTTTTTGAGCCATCCAGCTTGGATACTCCTAGTAAATATGAATATTGAACAGGGGGAGTTGGTGCAGTAGCTACTACAAATCAAAGAACCATCCTTCGCGCAGGTTGAAGTATTTGTAGAGATAGATTCAGAGCAGTCATATAGCAAAATTTTATGATTGTATTCAGAAAAATATATCTTCAGTACAAGTTGTTCCAACAGATAGATCATATCAGTAGACATATTTGATTTAGAGAAGTATTTAGTACAATGGCAGATGGGTCAGGATTGTGGACAATTGAGAAGTAGAGTTATGGATAGTTTATGACATATGGATAGAGATGGATTCGTAAGATTCTTAGCAAGTTTGGATAGATATATACAAGTGGATGAGAGCACGAGTTCAGGATAGATTGGTTCAGAGATTGATTCATAAATCAACTCAGAGACAATTGGATGATTATGATAAAGGAATATTTGAATTATTTAACTTTGATTTTTTTTTATATATGTCAGTGAATTACATGAGGAAGAACCAATGTACAATGAACAACACTAGAAGAGAGGAAAGGAAACATTACACATGTATCTCTACTTCTTACAGAGAAGGAAAATCATATGAAAAAGAGAATCTAGAAAGGAAGATCAATAGCATGTAGACAAGGGGAGACATACCCACAGGGGGGGCTATTCTTTTTCCTATGATTGGTTGGAGCATATACAGTGTTAGGAGGAGACATATTGACATGAGAAGTTAACCTTTGGTCAAGGAGGAAAATAAAGAATAGATGCATGAAGACAGGGGGAGAAACCCCAAGGAGAGATACCCTTTTCCATTGATGTCAAAGGAGGAGAGTGAGAAACATTGATGTGGAGAAATGGTCCCAAGGGGAGCATGAACATTGGAGCATCATTGTTGCCATCAATGCCAAATGGGGATATTTTTGGATAGTTGGTTTGGACAGTTGGTTGTCATTGATGTCAAACCTTGGAGAGTGATCTTGGAGATTGATCTCAACCCTTGGAGAAGTCCAAAATCCCCAAAGATTGATGGTGAGTTAGTTGGGTACATTTGATGTAGTCGACATGCAGCCCCAGAGGTGTGGTTATGGGACCCGAATTTGATTGAGGAATAAAAAAATGAAGGAAAATGAAATTGTAGGTAAGACTATAATATATGAATAGTACACGGCATGTCGTTTCCGATGATATGTGGTATGCCACGTGGAACCTCATGGTTAGGGAGATATGGCCTTGTGAAGTTGGAATCCCCAAGGAAGGGTTAATAAGCCCTAGTTGGTTACAAGTCAACTAGTCACAGGGGTAAATTTGTTGTAACAAGAAAACCCTAGAAGCCCTAAATTAAGTAGGGGAGTTACCTAGAATTTGTATAAATACATATTAAGGAGTCATTCATTTACACACACTCACACACGTATTCATTGATAATCTATCTTGTGATCTAGCGAATTTTTATGGTTTAGTGAATGGTTATGGTCTATCTTGGCATTTTTGTGAATGTGAGGGGAAGTCTAAGGCAACGAATAAAATGAGAGAAAAGTGTGAGAGTTTTGGAGTTGTAGAAGGATAGGGTTTCTGAAAAACCCTAATTATTGACATCCTCGCAGGTTTCACTATATCTTTCAAGCGAGGAATCCTCATGGGTCAGCTAGTGTTTGTCTAGAGAGGAACTATTAAATTTGGGATAAATGCTAATCCTGATTCCCAGATCTTTGAAGTCTGAAGCAAGTACACAGGTCAACATTCTATAGGTTCGGGTCAACTATAGAAGTTCTGGTATGGTTTTGTGCTAGTTTTTATAGTTAGATTTTCCTATGATGTGTTGAATGCTTGGGACATTCTTGGTGTGATGGTTGTGGTACTTGGACATTGTAATGTCCCCGATCACCCATGGCCAGACACGCTACACGAGAGAACGCTCTTGTTCTCTCAGTGGAACATACTATAACGTACCCAGTATCCAACTAAGGTATGACACATAATTTTTTTTTCGAACTCCATGCAATTAAAATATATACACACAAAACTCTTGCAGAAGCATTATATATAAAATGTAAACATACAAATACATCTGTAAATACATTGATTCACACTGAAATAAAAGTAACATATACATGCAACATATACATGAAATACCCATAAAAATAAACACAGTTATAACCACACATATGATAACCCATAAAAATAAGCATGTAAATAACAATGCAACATGTAAATTTATCACACAATTGACACTTATCTTGGTAAGAATGTCACCAACTGCGTGCAGACCTTCCATGAACCTCCTAGCCTTAGACCACACTATTCATCACTCTCAACAACGAGTCACCCCCGAGTTGGGACTAAACTCCACTCAGGTAAAGGGATTCCTAACCAGGCTAAAGGCTCATAGACAACAAAAAAGACTCCGTCTCAGGTGCCAACTCAAACTAACAACCTACAGTACCTCATTCCCCACATCCCTGTCCAACCCAGGAAGTGTGCCCCTTCTCTGCTCAACAGTCCTTCGGTTTCCCCACTTCCTTTCCGGGCTTCAGCAACATGCCAGACAGGAAGTCTCAAAGCACTATAGCTGCAATTTAGCACCTTCAAGAAATCAATTTCCAACAATTATCTCACCCAGAGAATTTCTCACGGGCCTGACAACTCGCCTCTTCAATATCCCACGGGCTTGACAACCCGCTTCTTCAGTCCATCTCCCAAGCTAACCAGGTACCCCGACACAAAATGGCTATGGATACAGGTTCAGGTACAGTGATAGGAATGTATGAAGGATAACTGACTGCGAGAGTGAAATGGTCATGGAATCATGGATGGATGATGGATGGAAAATGATGGAAAAGATGATAGGAAATGAACTAAATCCCAACAATATGTATGCATGTCCCCAACTTGACACTTGTCATGTTGGGAGCTGCTTTGGCCCACTTGTCCCCAACTTTAAAACTTAAGATACAATAATTATCCATACTTTATTATTTAAGAAATATTAATATAATATTCCTTTTCGGCTTAAGCTCCCTAGCTTAGCCCCTTTCCTTAAATTTTAGTCCCCTCCCTTTCCTAACCAGTGGAGCTAAGTCCTCCATCTCTTTTATCGTGGTCGGTCTGTGCACAATGATGTATTTTATATTAATCATGAGACATATACAAAAATAGGCGCACTGGCCTTTAGCATCTAGGTTCTCCGGCCTAATCAAAACATAAGCATCCTAGCTTATAATAACTAGCTCACCAGCCTATAAAACACAACATATACACAAAAGTCTCCCTGGCCTCAAAATCACTCACACTTAAGTTGCTGTGTGCGGTATCCAGGAATGTGCACACTTCATCATTTTACTGCGCAGTACAAGCACACACTATGCCATGAAATGTGTATACGAAATGATATCAAACAACTCACCAGCTTAAGTACATTTTCATTTACATTTACATTTGGGTTCGGCCTAGGGATATTACAATCCCCTCCCCTTATTTATGGACTGTCCTTAGTGCATCATGTACACATATACACAAAATTTTCAAAAATCCTAAAAAAGATGCGGGTATTCTGCCTGCATTGCATCCTCATGCTCCCAAGTAGCGTCCTCAGGACCGTACAAGGTCCATTGGACCTTTACAATCCCTATGGCTCGATTATGGAGCTGTTTGATTTTCCGGTCCAGAATGTGCACTGGATGCACTTGAAAAGCACCTTCTTGCTCCACCTGAATCACTTTCCAATCAATAACGTGATTAGCATCAGGTATATATTTTTTTAGCAATGACACATGGAATACGTTATGAACATACATAGATGCAGTAAATGCAATCATATAAGCTACTAGACCAATCCTCTCTAGGATCTCAAACAACCCACAATAGCGAGCTGCCAACTTGGAACAATTTCCCAACTTCATGGAACTTCTGTTGGCTTTTACTTTAAAAAATACATGGTCTCCCACTTTAAATTCCCTGTGAGTTCTGCCTTTATCAACATATCTTTTCTGCCTGTCTTGGGCAACCTTTAAATTTTGTTTTATTTTTATCATTTTCTCCTCCATTTCCCTGAGTAAATCTGGCCCAAACACTGCTCTATCTGCTGGGTTATCCCAACTTACCGGTGTGTTGCACTTTCTGCCATAAAGTGCCTCAAATGGGCTCATCTTTAGAGATGCTTGGTACCCATTGTTATAAGAAAAATCTACCAAGTGTAGGTAGTCTTCCCATTTTGATGGTTTATCCATCACATACATCCTTAACATATCTTCAATCACTTGATTCACCCTCTCTGTTTGTCCATCTGATTCTGGATGATAAGATGTACTAAAATTTAAATTGGTTCCAAATCCATTAAATAATCCTTTCCAAAATTTGGAGGTAAATTTTGGATCTCTGTCAGACACAATTGTCTTGGGTATACCATGTAATCTAGAAATTTCCCTCGTATAAACGTCAACAATGTTCGCTGCCTTGTGAGTGAACTTAACTGGAATAAAATGGGCAGTTTTAGTAAGATTATCCACCACTACCATGCTATAATCATGTTGCTTATTTGTCCTGGGAAGTTTGGTGATGAAATCCATGGTTACAACTTCCCACTTCCATTTAGGAATGGGTCATGGTTGTAGCAAACCAATAGGGTGTCTATGCTCAGCCTTTACCTTTTGACATTCCAAACATTTGACAATAAAATCAACAACTTCTTTATTCATGTCTGGCCAATAATATTGGCTTTTGACAGCTGTAATAGTTTTCTGATATCCTGGGTGCCCAGCATAAGGTACATTATGCATTTATCCCAATATCAGATTTTTCAATTCATGATAATTTGGTACACAAATTCTTCCCCTGTACCTGATAATTTCATCATTATCTAGCTTGTATTCTTCAATTTTTTGCTACAAATTACCTTGCTGTAATTTTTCCACTAAATCCTTGTATTACAAATCTGATTTGGCAGTCTCTATAATTCTGTCCTTCAAATCCGACTGGTACATGCTAATGGTTGTAGCATGCATTTCATGCATTCTTCTGTTGAGTGCATCAACCACTTTGTTCTCTTTCCCCTTGATATGCTTTATATCAAAGTCATATTCACTTAGAAATTCTAACCATTTGCTTTGCCTAGCATTTAGAGTTGGCTGATCAAATAAATATTTCAGACCATTGTGGTCTGTCCTCAGCACAAACCTTTTCCCCATGAGGTAGTGTCTCCATTTCCTCAAGGCATGCACTATGGCTCCCAACTCCAAATCATGAGTGGCATAGTTTCTTTCATGCTCCTTCAACTTCCTTGATTCATAACATATCACAAATCCATTTTGACTGAGGACTCCACCAAGTCCTTCTTTACATGTATCTGTGCATACAATGAAGTCTTCATTTGAGTTTGTGACGCAATGCCCCTACCTTAGGAGGTTCTACATTACCTCCCAGTCTAAGGATTGTTCTTAATCTCCCTTTGAGTTGGATTGACTCCTTGATTCCCCGCGGGAATCTTCCACACACAAGTGTTTATCCATAGGTCCTTGTTAGGAGTTACACCTGTGCGAGCAAGCACGAAGCGTTAGCTCTTACCCATGTGACCACTGACGTGACCAAAATCTTCACCCGAAAGGGTATTTCAAGTTTCACAACTTCACGATCCCTGATGTAAGGTTCCTCTGATTCCTCTAACTCCCGAACCCCGAAAAGGCTAACGGGTCTCTGACTCCTCCCTTTGACTTTTCCTGATGCGACCTCTGACAAAAACCTGGGGCCCAATCTTTTAGCAGTTCAGAATTTCGCTTATCGACGAATTGCAATGCAAAAACACCCACCACCGATAACTAAAATTGTGATGGCTCCTCATCACAATCAATGACTCCGAGCTTCCCGCGATCTGACGGTCTTGATCCAATCAGGACTTCATGAATCGAGAGTTCGTAACTCTCAGCTCCGAGTCACAACTTCTTCCATGCCCCGAATTTTGAAACAACGAAACTCGAGCACGAGATCAATGACTCTCGTTGATCCAGATCCAACGACCACTATTTATCCTGAGCTTATGAGTGCTAAAAGACACTCAACCTTAATCTCCCCGCTGATCTGCAAGATCCAACGACCCACAGAACTTCGGTGATTCCTCCTGTGAGAATTTCAACCATCCATTCAATCTTCTTAAAGAATTTTTCCCAATTTCCTCAGTGTCTTCTTCTTCTGAACTTGGCTTCTGCGAGGTGACTTCAGACCTCGTTCTTCCTTTGAAATTCTTCCAAATCTCTATCCTTCCTGAGCTTTGCTCTTCTACAAACTCAAGGCTTTAAAAGAGTTCCTGCACGCACTCCTTGTGACATTCACAAATAACCTCTGGTTATTTGATCCTTCAACTCTGTGCACTCCTTGTAACAACAGTTCTTCAACCTTTCTCCTTAGGTTGGATATGTCCAAGACTTCAACCAGCCTGTGAAACACCTTGCATGGCTCTTGTGCTTTACCTGAACTTCTGCTGGTACGAGAACAATGGTATCCCTCTTGAGATTTTCTGAGATGGACCTCAGAACTCTGTCAACACATTCTATGTAGACCTTCACTGCACTCCTTGCAGGAATCCTCAGGACGAGAAACAATTGAAACTCATACTTCTCTTCATCCAGACTTCATACATTCAACATTTCTTCAAGAGCGTACACACATATAACATTGAAACAAATGAATAATCAGAGAATATAATAAAAAATGTAAACATACCATTCAAATAGATGTAAACAACAATCACAACAACACCATGAAATGGAATCAAAACATTTTTTATATTAATTCCAGTGCTCCTGTACACGTGTTCTATAGAAAAATCTATCTTCTTATACAATCCTACAATCTCTGTTCTTCTCTGTGTGCTCTCGCTCTATAACTCTACTACTTTCAATTACAATCTTCTACCTTACAATACATGCGAGAGTGTTTTTTATGAGTTTTCCCTCCTACAACTCTAAGCTATCTAATCAAATTAAAAGCTACAACTACTTTACATTCATTACAATTAAATGCCTTCATATCCGACAGATGAGAGCAATGCTCAAGATCTGTTTTACAACTCAAAACATAAATTCAAATACATCCCCCAACTATTACATAAATGTTCCTTCATTCAAATTCAAAACATTCTCAAAATATGCGCTGGTGCATTTCCAGCTGTCCTTTGCTTTTGTGCTTGCTTTGCTGACTTGCTTACGATGCTCCTGCATCATACTCCTTTGGATGAAAAATTCATGAACTCCTGTTCATGAGCTCCTGCACCGTCTGTCCATGTCTTTGGATATTTTCTTTGCTTTCCCAACTGGAATCCTCAATTGGGTGTCCTTTCCACTTGACCAAATATTCAAAATATTCCTTTCTGCGAGTCTTTTTCCCAACTCTTTGGTCAATTATCTTTTCCATCTGTGGCTTTTCAACTACAGGAATCTGTTTAACCCATTGAATTTCTTTCTGGTTCCTTTCTCCCACTTCATCTGGTCTGTAAGGATACAAATATGCTACATTGAATATGGGCGATATCCCTACCCCATCTGGAAATTCTATTTCATAAGAGTTGGCCTAAAATTTCCTCAAAATCTTACACGACCCTATCTTCTTCATCTTCAGCTTATTATACGTTCCCCTTGGGAATATTTCTTTCCTCATGTGAGATAAGACCAAATATCCTACTTCAAATTGAAGTTCTCTCCTATGTTGATTTGCTCTGCGCTTATATTCCTAGTGGGAATTACTTAACCACTCCTTAATCTTGTCGTGAAGCTCTTGCATCTCTACTGCAAAATCCTCTGCTCCAGCACTTCTGAATTCAGTCTGCTCCAAGTCCCTCAAATCAGATACTCCTCTCAGTTGCATTCCATACATTATCTGGAATGGGCTCTGTCCTGTGCTTCTGTTAGGTGAATCGTTATATGCAAATTCTGCTTGTGGCAGAATCTGATACCACTGACTGTGATGTTCAACTACTAAACTCCTCAATAAATCTCCCAGACTTCGGTTCACTACCTTAGTCTGTCCATTTGTCTGAGGATGATATGATGAGCTAAAAGACAATTCTGTTCCTATCTTCTTCCATAATGTCCTCTAGAAATGACTAACAAATTTGGTATCTCTGTCCGAAACAATACTCTTGGGTAAGACGTGAAGTCTAACAACTTCTTTGAAAAACATATTTGCAACGTGAGTTGCATCACTGGTTTTCTGACATGGTATGAAATGTGCCATTTTAGAGAACCTATCGACTACCACAAATATGGAATCACAACCCCTCTGTGTCCTTGGAAATCCTAACACAAAATCCATGCTTACTGCATCCCACGACCTCTCTAGTATTGGCAATGGTTGATACAATCCTATATTCTGTCTTTTCCCTTTCGCGTGTTGGCAAGTTCTGCATTTGTTCACAAATTTCTTGACATCTGTCCTCATCCTTGGCCAATAATATAGACTGTTCAGTTGTGCGAATGTTTTGTCATGGCCGAAATGTCCAGCCAATCCCCCACTATGTTTTTCCTTCAGAAGATTCTATCTCATAGAACTCTTCAGAATACACAACTGATTTCCTTTGAATAATAATCCATCCTGAATTAAATATTCAATCCATTGGCTTCTATCTCTAAGAACTGAATTCTCACATGCTTCATAAGCGTCTTTAAAGTCTGAATCATCTTTGTACATATCCTTCAGGCTATCAAAACCTAAGGTCTTCACATGAAACTCCTGCAGAATCAAACATTTCCTGCTCAATGCATCAACAACCTTGTTAGCAGTTCCAGAAATGTGCTTTATAACAAAAGTAAAATTCTGCATATATTCAACCCATTTCGCATGTTTCTGGTTTAGCTTCTCTTGTCGAGTTATGAATTGTAAAGCGTGGTTGTCACTATACAAGACAAACTCTTTTGGAATCAAGTAGTGTCTCCATTTCTTTAATGCCTATATAATTGCATAAAATTATTTATCATACCTGGAATATTTCACTTTGGCATCGTTCAACTTCTCACTGAAGTATGCAATCGATCTATTGTCTTGACTTAAGACTGCTCCAATCTCAAATCCACTTGCATCACACCTGACTTGGAATGTCTTACTGAAGTCTGGCTGAACCAAAACTGGTTGTCCAATTATCTTCTCTTTCAACAACTTAAAAATTTTCTCTGCTTCTTCTGTCCAATGAAAAGATTTGTGTCTTTTCTTGACTGTGTCCATCATTGGTGCACACATCCCACTAAAATTCCTGATGAACTTCCTGTAAAAAATAACCAATCCATGGAATCTTCTAGCTTCAAAGATACTCTTTGGCGATGGCCAATCTTTGATTTCTCTTACCTTCTCAGAATCCATCTTCAACTCATTCAAAGAGATCACAAACCTAAATAAATGAGTTATTTCTTCATGAAAGACGACTTCTTCAAATTAATCAACAACTTCTCTTGCTGCAACCTCCTCATCACTAGAGTTAGGTGTCTCAGATGCTCTTCCTCAGTCTTACTGAATATCAGTATATCATCAAGATACATAATCACAAATTTTCCAATGAAATCCTTCAAGACTTCATTCATTAATCTCATGAAAGTACTTGGCGCATTCTTCAAACCAAACGACATGACAAGCCATTCATACAGTCCTTCATTCGTCTTGAATGTTGTTTTCCATTTGTCACCTTCCCTCATTCTAATATGATGATACCCGCTTTTCAAATCAATTTTTGAAAAACAATTTGCTCCACAAGCAATCCATCAAGTCATCCATCCTGGGTAAAGGAAATCTATACCTGATGGTGATCTTGTTTATAGCCCTCGAATCTGTACACATTCTCCAGCCACCATGTTTCTTTGGAATTAACACTGTTGGAACAACGCATGGACTCAAGCTCTCTCTAACCAACCCTTTGTCCATCAAATCCTGAACTTGCTTCTTAACTTCTTCATTCTCCTACGGCGTCAATCTGTACGCTACTTTGTTTGGTAAACTTTCTCCAGGTATAAGATCAATGTGATGGCTTATACTCTTGATAGGTGGCAACGAACAAGGTAAATCGTCTACCACTATATCAATAGACTCCTCTAGCAGTTCTTGAATTTCCTCCAGTAGATCGTCTATATTGGTACTTGTCAAAATGACTCTGGGTTTTCTCACTACAACAAACTGCATTTCTTCTTCTTTCTTGACTTCCTCCAGAAGTTCCTTCCCACTCATGAGAAGTATAGTGTTGATTGCTTCTGCTTTCACCTTCTTGTCTTCAATTGGCAACAACATATGCATCCTACCATTGTTCTCCAAGGTGTATGTGTTATTTCTTCCATCATGAACAACATTTCTGTCATATTGCCATGGTCTTCCCAACAAAAGACGACAGACATCCATGGGAATAAAATCACATAAAATTTCATCTTTGTAACCCCCTATCTTAAATTCAACTAAACATTGTCTAGTGACTGTTACATGATGTCCCTTTTGCGACCACGAAACTTTATATGGGCTTGGATGTGCAACGGTTTCCAATTCCATCTTTTCCACCATTTCTGTGGATACTAGGTTATCTATACTTCCACTGTCCACAATTAACTTGCATACCCTATCCTTGGTCTTGCAAGCAGTTTTGAACAAACTGTTTCTTTGGACTGAATTCTCTATCTCTTTCTTTGGCTTGAAGAGAATTTTCTGCATCATTAAAGATCTTCCGCCTTTTGCATCTTCTGCCTCAACATTTCACCTTTGCACTTTTGAAATGTGAGCTTCTCCTCCTCCATCTCTTTTCCTATCAAGACATTCAAAGGATTTGTGTCCGATCTTTCCACAAACAAAACACTTTACTTCACCTCCTCTGCCTCTTCCTCTTCCTCTGGCTCACGAAAAAGTATTTATGTCGGAAGATTGCCTTCCCTGTGAACTTCCTCCTTTTTCTGGGTAAGTATGATGTTTCTTTTCTTCCTCCTTGGGCTTCTGCACTCTGTCTTGGGCGATTGCTTTGCCTCTTCTCTAACTTCTACCTCTTCCTCTTTGACTTTGTTTTCAGACCAATTTCTCTTCTGCCTTCAGAGCCATTTGGTAAGAATCTTCTACATTCCTTATTGTCATCATGCTCATCTCATCCTGAATGTCATATCTCAGACCATTCATGTATCTGGCGACCTTTTTATCATTACTCTCATGATGAACTGCTCTAATGTTTATTCTTATAACTCTTTAGTGTATTCCTTCACTGTCACTCCTTTCTGTCTCAAATCCTGCATTCTTCGAAACATATTAATTTGGTAATCCATGGGTATAAACTTGGCTTTTGTCTTAGCGACCATTCTATCCCAGCTTTTGATTCTTTGCTTTCCTTTGCAACGCCTGTCAGCCTGTAGTTCATCCCACCACAGTGATACATGCCCTTTAAGTCTAGTGACAACATGTTTAACTTTCTTATCTTCCTCGACATTCTCATAGTCGAAGTATTTGTCCAGAGCTCTAAACCAATCTAGCATCTCCTCAACATCTAAGTTGCCTTCGTACATCGGAATGTCCATTTTTTCTCTGGAACCTATTCTTGCAATGGATCTGAATAGACGTTCTTCTGTAGCATCTTCGGCTGCAATTTCTTCTTCAGATCTGACCTCATTTTCACTTTCATCTTCATTGATATCTTCAACGTCAATTGTACGTCTTTGTGCTGTCTCCATAGCATCTAATCGAGCACAAAGTTCTCTCATTTCCCTTTCCACAACTGGATCGGGCATTGGTTTATCTTGATGTCTCCTGGGCGGCATCGTTTCGAATATGTTCCACGTAAAATTCGAATCACAAATTGCCTTTTGTCCTACCCTGCTTACAGAAAAAAAATATTTATGCTACGCTAGGCTCTGATACCACATGACGCAGCACCCCTACCTTAGCAGGTTTTGCATGACCTCCCAGTCTAAGGATTGTTCTTAATCTCCCTTTGAGTCGAATTGACTCCTTGATTCCCCGCGAGAATATTCCACACACAAGTGTTTATCCACGGGTCCTTGTTAGGAGTTACACCTGTGCAAGCAAGCACAAAGTGTCAGCTCTTACCCACGTGACCACCGACGTGACCACAATCTTCACCCGAAAGGGTATTTCTGATTTCACTACTTTGCGATCCCTGATGTAAGGTTCCTCTGATTCCTCTAACTCCCGAACCCCGAAAAGGCTAACGGGTCTCTGACTCCTCCCTTTGAATTTTCTTGATGTGACCTCTGACAAAAACCTGGGGCCCAATATTTTAGCACTTCGAAATTTCGCTTATCGATGAATTACAATGCAACAACACCCACCACCCATAGCCGAAATCATGATGGCTCCTCATCACAATCAACGTCTTTGAGATTCCCGCGATCTGACGGTCTTGATCCAATCGGGACTTCATGAATTAGGAGTTTGTACTCTCGACTCCGAGTCATAACTTCTTCCATGCCCCGAATTCTGAAACGACGAAAATCGAGCACGAGATCAATGACTCTCGTTGATTTGGATCCAACGATCACTATTTCTCCTGAGCTTACGAGTGCTAAAAGACACTCAACCTTAATCTCCCCACTGATATGCAAGATCTAATGACCCACATAACTTCGGTGATTCCTCCTTTGATAATTTCAACTGTCCGTTCAATCTTCTTAAATACTTCTGCCCAATTTCCTCGGTGTCTTCTTCTTTTGAACTTGGCTTCTGTGAGGTGACTTCAGACCTCATTCTTCCTTTGAAATTCTTCCAAATCTCTATCCTTCCTGAGCTTTGTTCTTTTGCAAACTCAAGGCTTCAAAAGGTTTCTTGCACACACTCCTTATGACATTCACAAATAACCTTTGGTTATTTTATCCTTCAATTCTATGCATTCCTTGCAACAACAATTATTCAACCTTTCTCCTTAGGTTGGATAAGTCCAAGACTTCAACCATCCTGCGCAACACCTTTCACGGCTCTTGTGCTTTACCTGCACTTCTGATGGTACGAGAACAATGATATCCCTCTTGAGATTTTCTGAGATGGACCTCAAAACTCTGTCAACACACTCTATGTGGACCTTCACTGCACTCCTTGCAGGAATCCTCAGGACGAGAAACAATTGAAACTCATACTTCTCTTCATCCAGACTTCATACATTCAACATTTTATCAAGAGCGCACACACATATAACATTGAAACAAATGCATAATTAGAGAATATAAGCAAAACTGTAAAGATACCATTCAAATAGATGTAAACATCAATCACGACAACACCATGAAATGGAATCGAAGCATTTTTATATTAATTCCAGTGTTCCTGTACATGGGTTCTATAGAAAAAGCTATCTTCTTATACAATCCTACAATCTCTATTCTTCTCTATGTTCTCTCGCTCTATATATCTACTGCTTTCAATTACAATCTTCTACCTTACAATACATGCGAGGGTGTCTTTTACGAGTTTTCCCTCCTACAACTCTAAGCTATCTAATCAAATTAAAAGATACAACTACTTTACATTCATTACAATTAAATGCCTTCATATCTGACAGATGAGAGCAACACTCAAGATCTATTTTACAACTCAAAACATAAATGCAAATACATCCCCCACCTATTACATAAATGTTCCTTAATTCAAATTCAAAACATTCTCAAAATATGCGCTGGTGCATTTCCTGCTGTCCTTTGCTTTTGCGCTTGCTTTGCTAGCGTGCTTATGATGCTCCTGCATCAGTCTGCAATCCTTAGTATTGGAGCACTTGTTAATAATTGTTTCAAGTGTTGGAAACTCTTTTCACAATCCAATGTCAACTGAAACTTCACACTCTTCCTTTGCAAGGAAGTGATTGGGTGTGCAATCTTTGAAAATCCTTCAATAAATCTCTTGTAGTACCCTGCAAATCCCATGAATGATCTCACCTCTGTCACATTCTTTGGAACTACCCATTCTCTAATGGATTCTATCTTCTCAGGATCCACTGCTATCCCATCCTTTGAAATGATATGTCCTAAATAATGAATTTGTTTCTGACAAAATGAGCACTTGCTCAATTTGGCATACAACTGATGCTCCCTTAATACTTGCAAAACCATCCTCAATGTTCATTCTTTTCTTCTGACTTAGAATATATAATAATTTCATCCAAAAGGACAATTACAAACTTGTCTAAATATTCTCAAAAAACACTATTCATTAAGCACATGAAAACAATTGGTGCATTTGACAACCCAAATAGCACCACTGTGAACTCATAATGACCAAACCTTGTCTTGAAGGAGGTCTTGCTGATATATTACTCTTTAATCCTTACCTAATGGTATCCTGACCTGAGATCTATCTTTGCAAATATCTTTGCATCCTTCAATTGATCAAAAAGATCATCAATCCTTGACATAGGATACTTGTTTTTAACAATCACTTTATTCAACTGTCTCAAATCAATGCACAATCTTAATGTTCTATATTTATTCTTCACAAACAAGACTGGGACACCCCCAGGTGACACACTTGGGTGTATATACCCCTTCTTCATAAGTTCTTCAAGCTGCATTTGCAACTCCTTCATCTCTGGTGTACTCATTCTGTAAGGAGTCTTTGACACTGGAGCTGCTTCAAGCATTAAATTTATAGAGAAATCAATATCTCTCTTTGGGGGTAGTCCTGGTACCTCCTTGAACACATCTTCAAAATCTTTTAGAACTGCATGATCCTCCATATTTGACACCTTATCTTTAGGTGTCTCTTCCATATGAGCTGCAAATATTTGACACCCTTTTCTGTAACATTTATTCAACTGCAATGTTGAAATTTCTATGATGGTTACTACCCTGGGAATTCCCTACACTCTCCTTAGGTTCCCTTCCTCATCCAAGCAAGTAAATTCCTTTTTATGATAGTCCAACATAGTATGATGCTGGTCCAACCAAATCATCCCAATTAGACAGTCATAGGAACCTAGAGGCAAGATGTTCAAATCTGCCCTTGTATTCAGTCCATTCATGTCCATAAGACATGACTTAACCATCTCATTAACTTTTCTTTTGGCTCTGGTAGCCAGCTACACCAACCAAGATTTTCCATGCTTTCTTCTTGGCAAATGAAAAATTTCCACCAGCTTAGGATCTATATAACTATGACTAGCTCCTGAATCAATTAAAATAGAAATGGTTCGGTTGTTGATCATACCTTCCACTTCAATCATATGTGACTAATACTCTACTTTTTTGTTGTCCAGGGCTGCATAAATCCTTGGAACATTTCTACCCATGTCCTCCACTGTTTCATCTTGCTGTACATTGTGAACAATTCTTCCTTTTTCACCTCTATGAGGACAATCTCTGTACATATGATCTCCTTTACAACCCCAACATTGAATAGGTGGTTGCCTTGGACTTTGACCCACTGGCTCAATCGTTCTGGGTTCTCTAGAAGCTGGTTGTCCCTGAGTATTATTTCTGAAGAATGGTGGCTTAGTTCCCTTCTTCCTCTGATCCATCTTGAATTTTTTTTTGTCTTCCCAAGCTTTTGGGAAAATTGGCCTTGCTTTTTGCTGATCATAAAGACATTTATCTCAACTTATGGTCTCCTTCAATGTATTTGTATCATCATACTGTATTTTTTCACTGATGAAGGATGGAAATCCACTCAAATACCTCTAAATATTAACTGTCTCATCCTTGATGAAAGAGACATACTTTAGTAGCTCTAAAAACCTTATCTCATATTCATCTATTGTCATACTCCCAATCTTGAGTTCAAAGAACTCTTTCATTTTATTGTCATAATATCTCTTTGTCAAGTATTTCTTCTCAAAATATTTTTTGAATTCCCTCCAAGTAACACTTTTCTCTTTAATGTGCTGCACCTGCACAAGCTGATCCCACCACATGGATGCCTTTCCCTTGAGTTGATAGATGAAAATTCTACCTTTTGCATGAGAAGAATAATTATGCAATTAAAAATACTTTCTCATTCCCAACAACCATGTTTTTGCATTCTCATCCTTCTTGTGCTCACCAGCAAATGTAGGAGGTTTGATTTTGTTAATTTCTCCTCGGAGTTCATCCACCCTAGAACTCTCGTGCTTCCTGACAAGGGATGAAATTGAGCTGCTCTGTGCTCTCTTATTGGAATGCCTCAGAGAGTGATGGTGATGTCTGCTAACATTTTTTTCTCTTATTTTCTCATTAGTAGGCCTGTGACTTCCAGATTTGCTTGAGCCTCTCTCCTTGTCCAACTTCTTTTCCATTCTGTTCAAGCTTTGCAATAACTTCATGTTGAAGTCATCCTGGTGCTCCTTGGATCTCATAAGCCTTTCACTATCAGCTTTATGGCTTTGTACATCCTTCTACAAGTTTTTAATGGTCTCTTCCATGTTCATGTTTTCATCTCTTCCTTCTCCATGTCCATTGGAGTTTGTTCCTTCCATGCCCAAATGGACATCCATTCCTCTAATTTCATCTTCCTGGATGTAAGTCCCTTGTGCCTCTTCCATTCCTATGGAATCTGCACTGATCTTGATCTGATCTAGTTGTTGTTAACTCTGCAAAATGTGCAACCAACAAAACTTTGTCAGACTAACGGTTTCAACAATCTCATGAAAAATATGAACCATTATAGTTCAATAATATATCAAAACTCTTTCTTATGATTTCCTGGAAAATTGCATGCCCAGATCAATTTTCTGGGTGGATATTTAGATTCTATTGTCCAATAAATTTCCAACGCCTGCTGCCATGCTCAATTCCGAGTCTTGAGCAGAAAGTTATGGCTATTTAAAAATTGCCCATTAATTTTTCTGTCCATTTTTTCAACTTGGCGCAACTCTATGATGTAATTATGCATTTTTGTACCTATTCCATTGTATATTTCGTAGGATCTCAATTGGGTTTCTTCATATACATATTATGGACATTATTTCCAAGTTTCACCTCATTCTGGGTTCTGGGTTGCTAGTTACAACCTGCTGAAGTTCTAGGCCAATTTGTGTTTTTGGTTTGGAATGCTACATGTACCTTCTTTTCCATATTAAACACTTTTAGCATGCCTAGAAATTTAATTTAGCTCTGGGACTGTCTTCTATGGCTCAATATATTTTCATTGACTGTTCCTGTGCCTCAATCGGATTCCGGAGCAGAAAGTTATGGCTCTTGGAAGTTAATTGGGTCTTAAAAGTTACCCTCCACTGTTTGTGCTATTACTTTCTCTTAAAGGATCCATTTGATGAACATTTTACACCATTAGAAAGCTATATCCGAGCTATTTTATTTGAGCTACAAAGATAAAGTGTATCTTTGGTACACCTCTATCTTTTGGTTTTTGAATTGCTAAAAACGCTGTTAAGGCCCTCAAAAATGCGCTGCAAAAATATGACGTTCAATCAGTATAAAATGTCGCGGAAATCCATTGATTTTCCACTATTGTTCGCCCTTCAAACAACTTTGCGCGCACAAATTTCAATATGTACGCCTATATTTAGCATGCGCAACACCACCACAGGGTAAATCGTGCTCTACACACTTATAACCACTATGCGTTACTTCTCCGTCGTGCCAATAACTTGCGCGCATTACTTTTGTGTCGCGCGACAATATCTATTGCACACAGTTTTGGTTATTGCACTATTACCTGTTGCGCGCAGTTTTTTTTTTATATTGTGCGTTGGTATTCCACGTGAAATTCACTCTACGCGCTGCACCATGCCAAGTTTAGTATGCCTCCACCGCACATCAATACTCTGCGTGCACCATACTAAACTCCTCTGTGCTCTGCCAATACTACATACACCCTGCACGCCATTATTATGTGTGTGTACACTGCGCACACCTTCTTATGCATGTGCACACCGCGCAATGCTAAATTTAGTGCACGCACCCGCACACCAATTTTTTTCCGCGCGGCGCCAAAATTTACCGCACACATCCGCACACCATATTTTTTCACGCGTTGCCAAAATTTACCGTACGTACCTGCACACCATATTTTTCCGTGCAATGCCCAATTTTCACATATCACAACATTTTTACTATGCATCAATTCCTCGTGAATTTCGCTGCAAAAATTGAGGCTTTTGATTAACTTTCTCCAAATTACCATAGACATTCTGCAACTATGAAATTCGTTCAATTTCAACCTGATAAGACCAGTTCAACCTCTGTAACAACAGATTGTTGCGGGTTGCCATTTCTCGAACGAATTTACCCAAAAATCAATTCACGAATTGAGAATTTTAATTACTAATTTTGCTCCATCTGTCATGGCTTCACTGTAACATCAAATTCGACCAACATATATTAAACCATTAATATCTCACCAATTGGTCGAATTTATCCATTTTCCCATGAATTTAACAAACAAAAATTGGGGCTTTTCCCAATTCCGCATCATTGTTTCTAAATTTACCATGGACGCTCTGCAACTCGAAATTTGGCCACTTCGAAATAAATCCTTTGTGAAATTTCGCGTCAATTCAACTTGTTCGGCCCATCCAAGCTCAGTGTTGAAAATTGAAGCTTTGATACCATATTGTAACGTCCCTGACCACCCATGGCCGACCACGCTACATGAGAGAACGCTCTTGTTCTCTCAACGCAACATACTGTAACATACCCAATATCCAACTGAGCTAGGCCACATAATTTTTTTTTCGAACTACATGCAATTAAAATATATACACACATAACTCTTACAGAAGCATTATCTATAAAACATAAACATACAAATACATTTGTGAATACACAGATTCATATTGAAATAACAGTAACATATACATGCAGCATATACAAGAAATACCCATAAAAATAAACATAGTTATAACCTCACATATGATAACCCATAAAAATAAGCACGTAAATAATAATGCAACATGTAAATTTATCACAGAATTGGCACTTATCTTGGTAAGAATGTCACCAACTGCGTGCAGACCTTCCACGAACCTCCCAGCCTTAGACCACACTGTTCATCACTCTCAACAGTGAGTCAACCCGAGCTGGGACTAAACTCCACCCGGGTAAAAGGATTCCTAACCAGGCTAAAGGCTCATAGACAATAGGAAAGACTCTGTCTCAGGTGCCAACTCAAACTAACAACATACAGTCCCTCATTCCCCACATATCTGTCCAACCCAGGAAGTGTGCCCCTTCTCTGCTCAACAGTCGTTCAGCTGCCCTACTTCCTTTCCGGGCTTCAACAACATGCCAGAGAAGAAGTCTCAGAGCACTGTAGTTGTAGTTTACCATCTTCAGGAAATCAATTCCTAGAAATTCTCTCACCCAGAGAATTTCTCACGGGCCTGACAACCCGCCTCTTCAATATCCCACGGGCCTGACAACCCGCTTCTTCAGTCCAGATCCCAAGCTAACCAGGTACCCCAACACAAAATGGCTATGGATATAGGTTCAGGTACAGTGATAAGAATGTATGAAGGATAACTGATTGCGTGAATGAAATGGTCATGGAATCATGGCTGGATGATGGATGTAAAATGATGGCAAGAATGATAGAAAATATGATAGGAAATGAACTAAATCCCAACAATATGTATGCATGTCCCCAACTTGACACTTGTCATATTGGGAGCTTCTTTGGCCCACTTGTCCCCAACTTTAAAACTTAGGATAAAATAATTATCCATACTTTATGATTTAAGAAATATTAATATAATATTACTTTTTGGCTTAAGCTCCCTAACTTAGTCATTTTCCTTAACTTTTAGGCCCCTCCCTTTCCTAACCAGTGGAGCTTAGTCCCCCATCTCTTTTATCGTGGTCGATCTATGTGCAACGATGTATTTTATATTAATCATGAGACATATACAAAAATATGCGCACTGGCCTTTAGCATCTAGGTTCTCCGGCCTAATCAAAACATAAGCATCCTAGCTTAAAATCACTGGATCACAAGCCTATAAAACACAACATATACACAAAAGGCTCCCTGGCCTCAAAATCGCACGCACTTAAGTTGCTGCGTGCGGTATCCAGGAATGTGCACACTTCATCATTTTATTGTGCAATACAAGTGCGCACCATTCCATGAAATGTGCATACCAAATGATATCAAACAACTCACCAACTTAAGTACATTTTCATTTACATTTATATTTGGGTTCGGCCTGGGGATATTACAGACATGGTATATGTTGGATGGTTGGTTGATTGAGAAACACTCTTATGTATGGTATAATACTGATATGGCTCTTATAGTTCACATCTTTGAGCTACTTGTACTTGGTTGAGGGATATCTATGTTGTATAGTGATATATGCATGAGGGGCATGCATAGGTTGTTCTAGAGATGCTTCATTGATGACATGGTACATATCTGCATATGGTTGATGGTATGGTATATGGCACACGTTGTGCATGGTTGATGCTTTGTTCATGATTCACTATTCATTATTGATTCATGATTGATGCATGAGTTAGTATGTATGTTGGTATACACTTGATGTATGGTATGACACACGTTTAGATGGTTGATGATGTTATTGGTATTTGTACATAGATAGAGGCACCTGTTGGTGATATTGATATATGCTTGGTACGCATTTGGCACATGTTCTTGTCATATGGTTGAGACACTTCATTTATGATATCTTATGGTATATGTTATGGTGTTGATGTACATGATTGTCACATAATATGGTACAGGTGTTGATGATATATATGTTGTTGCATGGTTGATGCACTTGTTGTGGTACATGTGGTGATACAGGTTTGGTGCATGGTTGATGGTACAAGTACAGGTTGATGCATAGTGATGCATGCTACATGATTGATACTCAGTTGAGACACATATCTTATGATGGTATGTGGTGATGCTGGTACATGCTTTGTAGAGGCATGTGTTGGTGATGTTGATCATATGGTTTGAGATATGCTCTTGGTGATATTGGCATGATATCCATGCGGATGAGATTGGATCTAGTTTCATGTATGAGACAATGATTGGTTGGATAGATTGCTGTGACAGTGATCGATTGAAAGTGATAGGTTGGATACAATGATAGGTTGGCAAGTTACAAGTTGATGTGACAGTGGTAGTGATAGTAACATAGTTTGTGGTAGTGATAGTGGCAGAGTCCATGATAGTTGGTCTACACTTATATTTCAGGGTGGCAGGACTGGGCAAGGAAAGGGGGTTGTATCCTCCTTCCGGTTGGAGACGAAGAATCAGGGAGTTGGAGATTCCTTCAAGTTGGAGCCTTAGAACTAGGTGGTTGTAGCCAGTTTCCGGTTGGAGCTGGAGAACTCAGGGGATTATAGCTTACTTTTGGTTGGAGCTAGAGAATCCAGAGAGTTGTATCTTCCTTCAGGTTGGATCCTGAGAATAAGGGGTTGGAGCCTCCTTCTAGTTGCAGCTGAAGAATTTGGAAGTTGGTGCTTTCTATGAATGAATTCTTGATATATATAAGAAAACATACCATGGTTTTCTCCCATTTGGGTTTCCACCTAAATACTAGTGGACTGTGTTCTTGATGTGATGTTTATGTGATGTTGCTTATGTTTACATGATTATGATATATATGATTGAATGAATTCATAGATGATGCATTGATGATAAACTATTAAATATTGTTGGTAAAGATAAAGAATATATATTGTGGTTAAAAGTGGTATAATTGCTCATTACTGATTCACCCCCCCTCTCAGTAATCCTACACTATCAAGTCTATATCCACCACTACCAGTCCTTTACTATCAAGAAGTGAATTATACATCAGGGGGAGATTTTGAATACAAATGGGAATGGATTCTGGGAGCTAAGAGTAACTCATGAAAAATTAAAATATGGAGGGATTTGGCCCTAGAAAATTGAGTTTGTCAAATATAACAATTTGTAACGATAATTCCTCATAATCTGGCCATGATTATATATGTTTATTGACCACATACACATTTTCCCTTTAAATATGAATATAATTCTGACAAAGAAAATTCTCAATTTATATCCCACGGGATGAGAATAAATGACCACTTGAAATGACATGTGAAAAAAAGGAATGAGTGAATAATTTTATGAAAAGTGGTAGTATGAAGGAATTGATCATGTGCATATAAATAAAACATATAGTTCTCAAACCAATTTCATTCTCATTCCAATACTCAAAGCCACAAACAACCTTGTCTAAGATTTGCGACATATGCGAGCTTCCATCCATAATGTCTGTGTCAATATTCAATTTATAAACAATCGGCCAGGCTGAGTTTATTCTTCAAACAAAATTGTGCTTATATTCAATACTTAGCATATAAACCATTCTTATTTATAACAATCAGTTAAGATTTGCGACATATGCGAGCTTCCATCCATAATGTCTGTGTCAATATTCAATTTATAAACAATCGGCCAGGCTGAGTTTATTCTTCAAACAAAATTGTGCTTATATTCAATACTTAGCATATAAACCATTCTTATTTATAACAATCAGTGAATCGATACAAATTACATCACCCCAAGAAAATAACATTTGCTTGCACAATGAAAATTGAAACTAAGTTTGGGAAATCTAATCACAAGTAATGTGTTTCTTTTAACCTCAAAAAAATTATTCAACACAACTCTTATGCCCCAAAATACCATCAAAGACTGTTTGTTTTGTTGTAGCCTATTTAAAAAAAAAAAAAATGGGTTCAAAACAAAAGGATTTGCTCCTCAATCTAATAAAACGATTTGAACCAATTTCAAATAAAATTTTGTGTAAAAGTATGAATATGGTTGTCGACGATTTTCAATCATCCCCCAACAATTCAACATGCATACAGATATATCACATCACATATCACTTCAAAAAGAAACAACTACCATCCATATCCATTGAAAGAAACCAATCAAGGCATATTATAATTAGTCTCTTCTCATTCAAACAATGACCAGGAATTACCACTGGGCAATGCTTTTTTATATAACATGAAGGCTCGACATAGTGCAAAGACAACGCTAGGGTTACCAACTGAAGAGATACAAAACCCATCTTGTAAAGCCTATAACCTTTTATTCAACAAGCAACGGTATAGAACCCTAGGGTTTATCCAAATTCCTTAATTATTTGGCATCGACCAAGCAGAGCCATGAGATGGTTCTTTAATACGTGGGTTCGAAACTGAGTTGAGCTCATCCTGTTGTTTTTTTATTTTAAATAAATCATTCTTGGTTCGAGACAGTTTCTCCAGGAGAGGAAAATGTAATAATGTATCCCAAACAAAAAATCGAAAAACCCATAACCCTGACTCCAAGCAGAAGCTATCACCATACGACACATGATTCCTTCAAAGAAGAATGTGATGCATTAAGGTGGCGAGAGGTTTTATCATTAAGCACTGGAAATTCATTATGAAAGGGTAAGGTCGATGAGAAACCCTCTTTTTTTTTTTTAAATGAATACTCATATTGTGTCAACTTCAGACAGAGGTTCAGGACTCATCATCTTTAATGAAAATATGTCAAGGGAGAAAAACCACGAAGACAAAATTAAAACCCTAGCAAGATNTCAACATGTATTTGATGGGTATAAGCTACAGTCACATACCTTCACCAAAATCTTTCATTTCGCTTGGGAAAAGATGAGTTTTAGTGCCAGAAGAGCCACGACCAAGATTTGGAAGGAACTACTCCTTCAGAGCTCATTTATAGATCCATCGAAATGAAAATTCCAGAATGTTCGAGAGTATCCGACGTCCCATGCATTCAATGCATGGGACCTCACGTCACCAAAAAAACTAACTCTTTTTCCAGATCATTCTTCCACTAGAGACCAATTTCCATGCCACATATGCAACATATCATGTTTTGTACGTCCATGTCAGCAAAGACTTAATGCCCTTTGAAACAGTAGCCAAGACTTACCAACTCAACATCCTTTCACATTAACCCACATTCATTTCCAATCCAATGACACGACGACATATACATTTCATAGTAAATTCTTAAGGCAAGGTTCAAGTGACAACATGTCAGATGAGGTCAATATGAAAGTATATAATATACCATATGTATTAAGTTGGAAATAATTTCTAACCTTTTAACTTCATCGTTCCACCTTTCAATATAGAAAAGACATAATATATATGAGAGCTCGATATTACCATACAACATATGAGGTTGTGTTATGTAGTTTGAGTACCATTTCATGTTGAATCATTGTGATATAATCAACCATATTTTTAAAAGTAAAGACCACCATATCACCTTCAATTTGAACTTGCATATGCTAAGAGAACCCTTAAAAGTAAAGACCACCATATCACCTGTAATTTGAACTTGCATATGCTAAGAGAACCCTACAACATGATATCAACTTTTGATGATATGAATAATACAACAACCATTAGCGCACATATATATGTGTTGTAGGATGGCCATCTATTTGTTGCTAATAATCATGGCAGATAATCATGCTTTTCCAACCACCATATCTTGGAGAATCATCAATGGATAATCACTAGTGCACCAAGATTATTCTAATACTTTGTGGCCTCTTCATAACCTATAAAAACATAATGAAGTTTTCCTTGAAGTTTATAACTATGACCATTTCTCTTTTGTAACAATTCAGAATCAAACCATATAAGTTACCATTGTCATTGCTAACATAAGTGAGATAATGTTTTGAACCACCAACAAAGGTAATTAGGACATATGCTCATGAAACCATATCAGTGAACAAGTGATACCAAACTTAGGGAATATTTGAAAATAAATGACCATGTTTTCTTCCTAGGGGGCCCTACCTATAGTTAGATATTTATGTATTATAGATAGATAAATAAAGTTGAAATTGTGTCTTGTGACTATTTGCAGGCTTGGTGGCTTAGTTGGCGATTTTATGAGTCAACAGAACCTTCATTTCTTACCATCGTATGTTGTCATTCCATTCTGGTATATGTACGGGGAAAGCTCTAGGGAGCGACTAGGAACAAGAATACCAAGATTTATGGAACTGAAGAGGTGATTTCTCAAGCTTGGGTATGTTGATTAAGTGGGTTGTCAGGCCCATGGGTAGTCTCTCTCTTGTGAGAGAACTGCTAAAGACTACTTGTTGGTGCACTGGGAAATAGCTACATATCTCTAATACTTTCTATCTAGCCTATTGTTGAAGCCTCTGAAAAGAAGTGGGGCAGCTAAATGACTGTTGAGAAGATAAGGGACACACTTTCTGGGGTGGGACATGCATGTGGAAAATGAGATTTTGTAGGCTAGTTGTAGTAGTTGGCACCTTGACCTGAGATTAATTGTTGAGTATAGATGTTAATCTAGCCTAGGAAGCCTTCCATGGAGGATTTCTAATCTTAGCTCAAGGGTGACATGTTTTTGAAAGTTTATGAGAAGTAGAGTCTATGGCTAGGAGGAACATTTGAGGTCTGCACATAGTTGGTGGTTTACATAAAAGATAACTATTGTTATGTGCATTTACATGTTGTTTACTATGTCTAATATATTTAATATGTTTTTATATATGTCTATATATTTATGCATGGTTTATTCATGTTGTATAACTGTATGTGTGCTCATATGCAGGGCATTTTAAGTTAACAAGATGATATCCTAGTTATTTCAAAGTTGTTGATGGTATGAATTATCATCTTAAGATATTAGAAATGTAAAGGCGATAATTCTAAGAAAATATGTAAGTCTAATGTGACTAAAAATAAAATAACTAGTGTCACGTGGCTAGGAATGTGACATTGTGGTAGCAGAGTTAGATTTTTTAGTATGTCGGTAATGGGGGTTGTTACACGAGCTTAATTTTTTTCACTTATGTAACAAAATCATCTATTATTAAGAGTGAACATGCTTTTTGGAGACATTTTGCACAAAATAAACACAGTAATGAAATGTTTAATGTGTAGTCCTTGTAGGAAATTTTAGCAAACACTTAGAGAAATACTTGAAGAAGTAGATTATGCAAGGTGCACTCTATTGTCCCATATTTCTCATGTGTGCATAAGAGGGTATGTTCATAAGTGCATGCTCTATTTTTTTAGTAGTTTGGCACTAAGATGAATTATGGAGAACTGACTACCCACATTTGATGAAATGGAGTTGAGAAACCATTTTTGGGTCTCAATACACCCCGAATCTGCATCATACCCTAATTCTGCATCATAGAGGTATATGAATGATATTTTTTAATTCGCAGCCAAAAGAAAAAGAATTATGGTTAAAAAATGAAAGCATAATTCAATTAAAGGCAACATTAAATAGATACTTGCATGAATCTTTCACACAATGACAAATGTCGTTGAAGAAAAGAATATGATTTGATATCCATTTGATTCGTTTCTCACAACATTCTTGAATTGATACATAAGCATAGACCTAGATGCTAGTTGTTGTCGCACTTGCAGTTAAAGGTCTTTGCAACTATCTTTCATATGTTACTGCAATAGATTTAAAGCTGCATTATATTTGTTGATGGTAGGATATGCACAAGTGTGATCTTCATATGGATATTTTTTAAAATAATAAAAACCTTTTAATTTGTTTTTAAAGAAACTTGGAGATTTTGAGACAATGTGGTAAAGAATCAAAATTGATGGTTTCTCGATAGTCACCAAGTTGATCGCTGAACTTTCAAAAGTGCACGTTTGTGCCTTGAAGGAATGGGTAAGTTTGGATGTTTGATATGTTCTCATGGGAGGTATAAAGCAATACAAGATCCACACATTAACTAATGAATTGTTACAACAATTCCTATGCCACATTCCTAGATCATTTTCACTATTTTCACATATATATAATGTCATATATCAAATATCATTGACTATACCTTCATTGGAAATNTTGGGGAAGGGGGGTGCCTCATGAATGTGACCTTGCCATAGCTTATGATAGGACAATAGGGAAGGATGGGAGGAAGTCTTGCCTTGGGTTCTTACCTGTCTGTGCTCATATCCATCCTCTACAATCCAATAGTGAGAGTATTTACCCCTCACCTTCAGTGGGATCTCAATTGTTCAAAAACAATTTCCCAAAGTGCAAGAACCAAGGGAGTTCATCAATGATTTTTTTATCCCTCATTGTTCGCCTTTCCTCCCTAATATATCTCAATCATGCATTCTTACAACCAACGATTTTGTCCAAATGAAACATTCAAAAAGTAGGCCATGAACTACAAAAGAAGGTCAGAGACTTACTTTAGTGCATAGGGGAACAAAGCATCAGTATGTAACATAACCAACCACCCTTGTACATTGTTGGGGCAGTGGAGTACTTCAAATTTCCTCCAATTCATATTAAAATTTTATACTCTACTACCACTTTGTAACGTACCGAGTTACCACCCCTGTACACTATTAGGGCAGTGGGGTACTTCAAATTTCCTCCCATCTATATTAAAATTTTATGCTTTGATACCATTATCCTCTAGGTCATGATTTTAATGTATTAATGCATGCAATATAACAAGTAGGCTTATGAAAATATGATTAATTCATTCACAATTACATATGCAAATAATACATGCAACATAATAGAATTTAAATCCATAATATACACAATGTCAACTCAACATAAATACAATAAACCATAACACTTATCTTTATGTAAATACGACACCAATTGGTTGGAGACATCAAACATTCCACCCAACCATAGGCTCACCATTGCACTTAGTCTCTTTGTAATGGGCCACCCCCAAGATGAGGCTACAAGTCCACAAGGAAGAGTTTATCTTATGGCTAGATCTATTCCTCTCACACATCCCACTTTTCCCAATATTCACAAGACCAAAACTCTTACACCAATTCCAATCCACCAGCTCTTTTTCCTCTTCAACCTGTGCAACCCAAAAAATGGGATGCCCTTCTCTTCCACGCAATCCCTCGGGATATCCCACTACTCTCCAGAGATTCAACATAGGTTGGCCAGGAAATATCTCTACTAGGGACTCAAAAAATTATCATTTCTATTGGAGTTTCTCAATAGCAGTGGTTTCCCTTGCACATGGGCATCGATTTCCCATAGTTTTCATAACAACTATGTCCATCATTTTGTTACAAGTCATGGTATGATAGTTTAACTCCCAAGCATTATTTTTCCTATAATAATGATGGACAATTCCCCCTTGCATAACCAAAAGTCATGCAATATGTATGCATGCTCACAAGTCACCATGTGTCTTCCTAAGAAGCCCATGTATCTCACTTGCAACTCATCCCAAGCATTATATGACTTAGAACAAAATAAGGTAAGGGACTTAGATTTATAAACAAAATATTACTATTTTTCTTCATCCTCCTTTGAGCCTATTAAGCCCTAAATAGTGGCACATTACCCTTTAATTGGAGCATATTACATTAGTAATGTTATTTTATTTATGTCTGCTTGGGTCCATTAGTTGTAATTGTACCTCCTAGTCTCCTATATATACCAAGGAGACCTTTTCATTTGGAATCATCTTGTATTTGAAAATTTATGTGGTGTATAAGGAGGTTTCCCCCTTGAAGAGGCTTATTATCGGAAATTATCTCTTTGTCAAGGCGTTGAGTACTTATTTTGAGGTTTTTTTATGCTATTTTGATATTTAGTTCTTAACATTTGGTATAAGAGCTCAAGGTCTTGGGGTTTTGTTGTTGCATCTTAGACATCTTGGAATTTTAGCTATAACTTTTTTTCTACGATGTTTTAGAAGGAACCCTTTAAGGATAGACGGATCAAGGTACGTGGAGTTAAAATTTCAGCTCCTGAGGCCTTATACTTTTGGAGATATAGCCTGTGTAAGATAGGGTTCTAGAATCATCCTGAATTTAGTCATCATAGTATTTTTACTATAATTTTTTTTTTGCGATGTTTCAGACCCTGAAACCTGGAGGCTATTCATATAAATTATCAAGGGAATCTTCTGGGTCAACTTACTTTTGTAGATACACCCTATGTAAGATAGGGTATTTGACTGGTCATATTAACTAGTCTCAAACATGTGTTCCGGGTAAAAAAATGATATTTTCTTCAATGAGTATCCAAATTAAGTGAGACCAGTTGCATTGGATAGTGGACAAACTGTAGTATTTTTGGTGCAAGTTTCAGAATCAAATATCAGACATTGTGCTCTTGGAATGCTTTACAAGTATGCTCTCCTGGAAGGGACAATAATCAACAAGGTGTGGGGAAGTTACCATAACTTCCACTTGGCACATCCAATTTTGATCAGACCTATGGAATTGTAGAGAAGACATATCAGAGAACTACAAAACAAAATATCCATACCTAGATGGGCCAAAATTTTGGAGATACAACATAAGAGAGATCGTCTAGCATAACCACCTCGAAATCAAGGTTTAAAAGTGATACTTGGCCAACATGCCACCAAAAAA
Source organism: Picea sitchensis (assembly GCA_010110895.2). NCBI lineage: Eukaryota > Viridiplantae > Streptophyta > Pinopsida > Pinales > Pinaceae > Picea > Picea sitchensis. Next base: position 23,361 of record SNQJ01S0009186.1, on the reverse strand, counting down.
GGGAACTTCTACACCAAATAAGCCTCTAGACAGTCCTACTTGGACTCTTGATGAAGGTGAAGAATTGTGAAGGGACATAAATGATTTACAAAAGAATACAATAACAAAAGTTGAAGTACAAGGGATGATGGATTCAAGTGAAGCTAAGTTGGAGGAAATAATGGATACTAAGATGAATGGTTTAAAAAGGGAGATCATGGAAGGATTGAAAAAATTCCTAATAGAGAGGCCACCTGAAAGTGAAAATGTATCCCATGAAATTCATGACGAGGACACAAGGAAGATGAATCAAGACTGGAGAAACTCCAACTTTGGGTTGAATACCAACCACTTTCCTAAGATCGATATGAGGAAGTTTGATGGCAAGGATCCAATCACATGGATACTTCAGATGGAGCATTTCGTTGATTTACATGATGTGCCACATACACAAAAGGTACACATTGCTTCTTTATATTTGGAACCTAATAAATTTGTATGGTATCAATGGATTTGTTCTCACAAATCACTTGTCACTTGGATAATTTTCATGGAAGAAATGATAGCACACTATGAGGATACAAGGAGAAATACCTTCTTTAGCCAATTGATCAATCTCAAGCAAAATGGTTCAGTTTTGGAGCACATTGAGAACTTGCAAAGATTGAATATAATGGTAACAAATATTCCATATGAGCACCTGATTGATCTTCAAGGTAAACTTGTTAAAGGTTACAGAAGCATCCAGAATTACTCAATCGTTGTGGACAATACTTGTCTGAAGGGGAGGGGCATGTTAAGCCCTAAATAGTGGAAAATTACCCCTTAATTGGGGCATATTACATTAGTAATGTTATTTTATTTATATCGGCTTAGGTCCATTAGTTGTAATTGTACCTCCTAGTCTCCTATGTATACCAAGGATATATTTTCATTTGGAATCATCTTGTATTTGGAAATTTATGTGGTGTATAAGTAGGTTTCCCCCTCGAAGAGGCTTATTATCTGAAATTCTCTCTTTTTCAAGGCGTTTAGTACTTATTCTGAGGTTTTTTTATGCTATTTTGATATTTGGTTCTTAACAAATCCCCCCAAGCCCCCTTTCTTTCCTTTCTTATTGAATCATAGCCCCCCGTGTTTTTGTCCTTCTCTATCTACAACTAGTGATGTATTTTTATTATTAATATCCAACATACAATATTTACATATTACATTGCTTGAACCTCAACCATTTGTGCATACACAAATATACATTGTTAATCTAGGGATCAAAACTAGGGTATTACATTCCCCTCCCCCTAATTTTTGGACCATCATTTATGCACATCACCATTCATTTGTACAACAATATTTACATCAAAATTCAAAATAGATGTGGGTATTCCTCCTATCTCACATCATCCAATTCCCATGTTGCTTCTTCAGGGATGTACCAGTTCCACTGGACCTTTACCTACCCTATGGCTCTATTTCAGAGAATCATGATATTTATGTCCAATGTACACACTAGTTGCACCTAGAAGTCTCCTTCAAGCTCTACCTAAATCAAAGTCCAGTCAATGACATGGTTAGGATCATGCACATATTTTTTCAATAGTGACATATTAAATACGTTATGCACTTTTATGTAAGGATGCAATGTAAGCATGTATGCAACTGGTCCTATTCTATCCAATGTTTCAAATGGACTATATAATTTTGTTGCTATCTTGCTGCAACTTCTCAGCTTCAAAGAACTCTTCTTTTCTTTCACTTTCAAGAATATATGTTCCACAGTTTTAAATCCCTTTAGCATCCTGCCTTTATCTGCATAACTATTTTATATATCTTATGTTGCTTTTAAATTCCATTTAATATTGATCATTTTCTCTTTCATTCCCTTGAGTAGATATAACCTAAGTATTACTATGTCTACTTGATTCTCCCAACTTACTAGAGTACTAGTTTTTTGCCATATACAACTTCAAATGAACTCATTTTTAATGAAGCTTGATATACATTGTTATATGAAAATTCAAATAAATGCAAGTAGTCCTCCCACTTAAATGGCTTATCCATCACATACATTCCAACATGTCTTCAATCACTTGATTAAATCTCTCTATTTTCCCATCTATTTGTGGATGATGTACATTCTATTAAAATGTAAATTTATGTCAATTCCTTTAAATAATTCCTTCAAAATTTTTGAAGTAAACTTTGGATCTCTATCTGAAACAATTGTCTTAGGTACTCCATGCAACCCAACAATCTCTTTAATATAAATTTCTATAATGTTAGCTACCTTATGTGATATTTATTAGATCATTATATTATTTTCCATCTATATTGATGCTTTTAGACTGGAAAAAATTGGAGGAATCAACTTGCAGGGTCATTTTAACAATAGCTCCAATTTAAAAAATTAGGCATTGAAACCCTTTAGATCTATTTTGAGGCATCACATGAATTTTTTTGGTGTCAAAACTTTCCTCGCTTTATTCAAGACCCATCGAAGTTAATCTACACTTAGACACATTTCCAATGGCGTAAAAAACACGTCAATTTGAGATCGTATGCAAAAGTTATGCATCTCACAAGTTTACCTACTTTGTTGACCACCATGGTACAAGAGGATTCCACATCATCCCTCATTACTCATGCACATGGGGCTAACTATGTGTGCACTTTAAATAATATTTTATGAGGTCCAAAACATTATCACAATTGAGGGTTGAGGAAGTCAAAATCCTACCCCTAGATGGTTATTGGGATATGTTAAATACCGGGCAGATAGGAGGCAAAAGGGTTCCATTATTTTCCATTATGTCTTGTTCCATAGCTGAGAAAAACATATGAGATTGGTATTTTATGAACACAATATAAGAGGAGGAGGATTCTGTAGCATTCGTTCAGGCCACAGTGCCAAAAGGAAACTCCATAGCGAGTTCCCATACCTTTGTATGTGCATTTTATAACTGAAGAAAAGAGAGCAGAGCATATGCCTCACCTTCTAGCTGGGTTTTCTCCCATATTGAGTTTTCCAGGTCAAATTTTTTGATCATTTTTGTGGATGGTATGTATTTTATGTCTGTTCTTTTATTTTTATATTTCAGTTATTTCTTAAATTCAAGCCATTATCTAGAGATAATAAATCCAGGATCTAAGAAAATAAACTGCATAAATCTAAGATTTCAAAATATTAACAAAATATGTTGTGACAAATTGTTCCAGTGGAATATCCTGTAGATTTTAACCTTGTACAATTATCTATTGCAAACATTTTCTTAATAAAAATAGAAAAGATACAATGAAACACACACACACACACACACATTACACAGAGATTTTACCATGGAAACTCTAACCAGGAAAACCAACAACCTATTTAGAGTCACACCTCTAATATTTTATTCATCATCATCCTTCATTGTTTACAATACAATATATATATGATCCCATGACATTCAAACCCCTAATCCATTGAACGATATTAGTCAACAACCCTAATTCCTTAACTAGAATTAGAAAACCATCGGTGAAAACCATGTGTTGAAAAACTGCCAAAACAAATTTTGGGGGCTCCACCTCCAAACCCCCAACACCCCCCCTTCATCCCATACTAGTGTACAATACATGGGACCAATATTTCAAATAATATAACACATACCCAACATTCTCCCACTCATTTTTTTTCTTTTCATATAGGGAGTTACAAGATTACATAGTCAATAATCCAGGGCAACAATGCCCATTGTTTCTCTACACCAAGATAAATTCTCAGTTCTCGCATAATTTGTCAATAAATCTACAACATTATTCAAAGTATCCTCCTTCATCATCAACACTTTCTTGTCTTAAACCATGTCTCTCACAAACTGATACCGAAAATCAATATGATTTGACTTTGAATGATAAGTCGATTTCTTCACTAGGAAGATTGCACACTGACTATCACAATCTATCCTTACAGTGTGTTGTACCAACCCAATACCTAAACATAATATCTATAACTATATTGCTTCCTTGATTGCATGAGTGGTTTCCATGTATTTAGCTTATGTAGTTGAGAGTTCCACTATATACTGTCTTTTTCTCATCCAATCGATTGCTCCTCCAAACAAGTTAAACACATACCCACTTGTAGATCTTTTGTGATCTAGATCTCTAGCCCAATATGAATCAACAAAGACATGTATGTCCAACACTTTTTCCAATCCTTCCTTCGTATCACAATCCATATCTAGTAGTTCCACACAAATACCTAAAAAAACCTTTTACTATTGTCCAATTCTCATTTCCTGGTTTTGAAATATACCTTCCCAAAACTCCCATTGCATGTGAAATTTCTGGTCTATTACAAACCATTGCAGACATCAAATTTCCAACTACACTGGTATATAGAACATGAGACATGTCCTCTTCCTCTTCCTATGCCTTCGGGCACTGATCTACAAACAAATTTACACCTACATGAATAGCAACCTTGACTAGTTTACATTCATGAATGTTAAACCTCTACAATATTGCATTGACATATTTCTTCTGACTTAACTAGAGTTTCTTGTTTTCTTTATCTCTTTTAATTTCCATGCCCAAAATTAAATTTGCAGCACCAAGATCCTTCATGTCAATTTTAGAGGAAAACTGAATTTTCACATCATGGATAATCTCCTTGTCATTTCCTATCAACAACATATCATCCACATACAAGACCAAATAAATGAGATGATCACTGATTAATTTGAAATACACATAGTGATCCACTTTGCTCCTTGTAAATCCAAGTCCCAACATACAAGAATCAAATTTTTTATACCACATCCTTGGTGATTGCTTTAACCCATACATGGACTTTTTTGGCTTGCATACCAGCTCTTTATTTCCCTTCATAGCAAATCCTTTTGGTTGCTTCATGTATATTTATTCTTCTGGATCCCCATGTAGGATTGTTGTCTTCACATCCATTGTTTCTACTTCAAAATAAAATGCAACAACAATAGATAAAAAAAATCTAATATAATTTAACTTGGCAATGGGATAAATGATTTTACCAAAATCAATTCCCTCTACGTGGAAATAACCTTTTTCTACTAACGGAGCTTTGTATTTCTCGACTTTGCCTTCTCCATTTAACTTCTTCATAAACACCCATTTTCTACCAATGGTATTTCTTCTAGTTAGAAACTTCACTAGATCCCAAGCCTCATTCTTGTTTAAATATGCCATTTCTTCAAACATGACCTTTTTTCATAGTTTTCCATCCTTTGAATCCACTGCACCCCTAACAGTTCTATGATCATCTTTAGTATCAAAAAAGAATTTTTTGAATGGAAATCAAGTGTAGTATACCTTTCCAGTTGTCTTATTTATCGAACTGATCTCCTCAATACTGGAGTATGAGGATCTTCTTCTTATGTAGAGTTTGATTCATCATCCTTCAACTCAAACTCTATTTTCCCTGGTTCTTCCTTCCTTGGTAGGAATTCATGTTTAAAAACATCTTTGATTTCTCTAAATATCACATCTCAGCTATACACTTCATTCTTATTTTCTAAGTTCCAAAGATTATAACCTTTTAGACCATATTTATACCCAATAAAGATACACTTTTCAACCTTTTTATTTAGCTTCCTCATGTTTTCCTTTGGAACGTGAACATAGGCATCACAACCAAATACCCTGAGATTTGTGAGAGAGGGTTTCTTACCAGTACATACCTTGTGTGAATTCTTTTCATATAGTGTTGATGAGGGTGATTTATTGACCAAGTAACATGTAGTACCCATTGCCTCTACCCATAATTCATGTCCTAACCTGGCACCACTAAGCACGAACCTTGATTTTTCCATTAGCTTCATGTTCATCATTTCTAAAACTCCATTATTCTGAGGCATATATGGAGTATTATTCTACCTTGTTACAATGCACTTCTTACAAAATTATTTGAATTCATTTCTGCAGAATTCTCCACCATTATCCATCCTCGACACCTTAATTCTCTTTTCTGTCTAATTCTCCACAAGAGCCTTAAACTCTTTGAATTTGTCAAATACTTTAGATTTATTCATAAGGAAATATATTCAAGTATTCCTCAAGAATTCATCTATAAATGAGACACAGTACATAGATTTTCCTAGTGATGGAACCGACACAGGTCCAAACACATCACTGGGCACCAACTGTAAAATTCCTTCTGCCCTTGTTGCACTATAGGGGAATCATGCCTGATTCTACTTCCCATATACATAATGTTCACATAAATCAAAATCATAAGTTATACATAGCTTCAACCATACCTTTATCGTGTAGTACTTGAAGGCCCTTCTCTTCGATATGTCCTAGTCTTTTATGTCACAACACAATCTTTTCTCTAGATATTTTAGGAGTTTTTTTTTTCTTCATCTCCAATCTCAAGAAAAATAGAACTATTTCACATGTATACAATAGTGATTCCTAGCATCTTATACAAGGTTCCAATCCAAACTCCCTTTAGCAACACCATTTCTCCTTGAACCATCATGGAGGTTTCTTTCTCAAACACTATTTTAACCCTTGCATCGTTCATTTTCTTAAAAAAAATAAAAATTTTGGCCAATCCTGGGATGTGTAGAACATGAAGGAGTGTTCTAATCCTTCCATTCTTGAGCTTCAACCCGAATTTTCCTCATCCTATGATTTTGGTTTCCAATTCACCACCTAGGAAAACATCGCCTCCATCATACCTTTCATATTCATAGAACCACTCCCTATGAGGAGTCATATGAAAGATTGCACATGAGTAGACCAACTATGCCTCATGATATGCATGTGTGCTTGAAGAAGCCAAGTACACATCCCATCCTTCATCTACAAAGGTTTTTTCTTCTGTAGAATGAGCATCATGAGATCCCTTCCCTCTCTCAACACTTTTGGATCTACATTGCTTCTTGTAGTGCCCTTCTTTTCCACATCTCCAACATACCTTTACAATTTTTTTGAGAGATTTAGATATTCCCTTAGATTTAGATCTCTCACTTGAGGACTTAGATTTATTTATTTATTGGGAGCATCCTCTTTCAAATAAGGCATATGTGCTCTGTCCTTCCATGTTTTTTCGTCGCATCTCCTTCGACAAAAAGGATGATACCATATCATCAAGACTTAAAGTAGTTGTATTACTACATATGGAAACAACCAAGCTATCCCATGAGTTTGGTAAACAACACAATAAAATGATATACCTATCTTCGTTATCCATTAATATTTCATAAATTTTGCATACAAAATTTGATTCTCGACGTTTCGAACCTCAAGTTATGTAGAATTTACGAAATCTTAATGGATAACATTGATAACCACAGAATCTTAAAAACTATGAACATGTATCTTCATAAGAAATATTAATATCAACAGATAATAGATGACTTACCACTATATTGAAGGCGTTCAGATGCTCTATCATTGATTTTCCATCTTTCATCCTCGGGTTGTATAGTTTCTTCTACATGAACACTTTGTTTACCAAGGACTTAGACTGGTACAAAGCCCCTAACTTATTCAATAAATCCTTGGTTGTATCTTCCCCTGAAACATTTGGTAATATTGAATCTGAGAGACACTTTCAAATTGTCCTCTTCACCTTCCGGTCCTACTTTTCCTAGTCTTCGTTTGACATTCCTATAGGTGTAGTACCTAGATCCATAGTGATCAATTGATCTTTGTCCACCAACAAATATTCCATCTTGAGCTTCCACAACTCAAAAAAATTTCAATTAAATTTATCGATCTCTATTTTTAAACTGCTCGCCATTTATTTTCACCTGAAGAATTGATACTGTAGAGCTCTCGTTGTAACAAGGTTTATCAAAAATCCAATCCAAACCCTTAGCCACAAAGGAATCCCCCTGAAGCTAATAATAACTCTGATAGAAAATGTATGTTAGGATATTTAGACACTTAGGATTTAGTTAATATCTACTTGATCTATTGTGTCGATTAGGTAAAAGTGTGTTTCTTTAGTATGCATTAGTATGCATTTGTAGTTAGGAAATCCGACGATCACGATATGTTCCCGACATAGAGTGATCTGATGGTTCATATTCTCCTAGATCTTAATGGCTACATTGATCTGTGGCTTAACAACCGATTGGTCCACAATCTATATTTCAAGAGCATGTAGGGTCATTTGTTGATGATCGAATGTGAGAAACTCTCTTGAAAAATCTCTTTGTAATATTTTTCTTTTGTATTAATAAACTGCTCCAAGTGGCCACATTGGCTAGGGCCGTGGATGTTTCCCCGTATGGGTTTTACCACATCAAAACATCGATGTGTTGATATTTGATCTAGATGTTTGAGTGGTTACTGAAGTTGTTCGTCCTCTATTGGAATACTATGTTGTCGAACATGGTATCAGAGCATGTTTGAATACTTGATCCCATTGTTGATCAAGATCGTGAAGTCGAGTTGTCTCATCTCTGGTTTCTACCATTTTTGTACATTTCTGGGCTAAGAGGATTGTTCCATTGCATCTGGAGCTCTTGTTTCATTTTGGAACGTTTTTCCTTCCACTCGAAAAGGTTTCCGTTTTCCCAAGATACGACCATTTCAGTCATATATGGAGGTATAAAGCATGGATATGCCCTTTTTAAATTTTCGCAGATTATTATTTCGGTTTTATATTTTTTGTTTCCAGGTTGCTACTCTTTTAAATCTGCATATGTTCTTTTCCCCACGCCTTTTGTGATCTTGGAAAATCAGAAACAGATAGGATAAGTTGCATCCGAGATCTAACCCTTGTTCTCATTCAAGAAGTGAAAAAAATTTCTCGTGTGAAAAAAGTTTTTTATGAACACACTCTCCAAGGCCATCTTCAACAACAACAATGCTAAAAAATACAATATGTTTTGCTAGCTCACTTGGTTAAAAGTTGCCTTATTAAGTAAGAGGTCTTGAGTTCAACTCTCTCTTTTTGTTACTTTTTTTGAAAAAATTCATGCTCCATTGTAAAGTGTATTTCACTTCAAGTATAAAAGTGAATCACTATAAGTAGCTTTAATATTTTATTTTAGAGTTATTTATTTTGCATGCAACTTTCTTTTATAAAGTAACTTCATTGTAAAAGTGATCCCCACTTATTTTTATAAAAGTGAGTCACTTCATAAAACAACTTATTTGTAAAAGTGAGGTTATTTGGAGGGGTATCACCGCCACGTGGTTCTTTGGTTACCATTTATGTTTTTTTTAAATGACATAACTTTAACATCCGAAGTCCATTTTCAGTGCCGTTTTTTTTTTAAACCGCCTAATTTTTCAAGATCTTTCCATCCAGATCATCAGTTTCAGTTTTTAAATCCATATTATCTGCATACTTAATATGGTTTCTTCCAGTGACATTTTTCTTACCAGCACCAACTACTTCCAATGGAAATCCCATATGGTGTAATATACTAGATATAAATAGTATGCAGAACATAAATAAAATGCTAGAAATGGCAGAATAACATTAATATAACCAACATAATCTCCACAATAACACATAAATGATATAAGAGAAACAACATAAATAACACTTTGATTCAGAAAGCAATGTTCATGGGCCTCTTCGAGGGGGAAACCTCCAGTCGAGCAACGCTCTGTTACAATAATCTCCAAGCTAGGGTTTTCATATCCTCGATCCTTATTTATACTAAATATATCTATCAAGAGAAGCATCTAGAGGAAGATACTTCTAGAAGCGAAAGCTTCTATTAGGTCTTCTTACATCCGCCTTATTCTATTTTATTGAAAGGCCTTATTATTATTGACCTTTATTACATCTGAATATATTGATCTACCTATGTGTGGGCTAGGACCCTAACATGTCCGCCCCCTTAAAAATAACCTTGTCCTCAAGGCTTGAGATGTGGAAACTGCTGCAAAATGGTAGCTAGTTCCCAAGTGGCATCTGCTGGAGTTGTATCTTTCCACTGGACTAGCACTTCCTTGATGGTTCGCTGACACAGGTGACGCTCACGCTGGTCCAAAACTGCTTCTGGCTGTAACCAAATGGATCCTTATTCAGCTAAATCGGGAAGGTTGGTTTGAATTTGGAACCTAGTTCCAATCACCTTCTTTAAGCATGAAACATGAAAAATAGGATGTAGCTTCGATTGACTGGGCAGAGCTAACTGATAGACGACTTTTCCCACATGCTTGAGAACTGTATAAGGACCATTAAATTTGGGCGCTAGCTTCTGACATTGCTCGACCTTGAGGGAATTTTGCTTGTATGGTTGTAGTCACAAAAACACTTGATCCCCTTCTGCAAATTGACGTTCAGAGCGACCTTGATCTTCTTGTTGCTTCATGCGATTATGTGCCATGACCAAGTTCTCTTTAAGGGTACGAAGAATATCCTCTCGAACTGTAAGTGTTTGGTCAACCGCCTTGATCCGGATTTATGTAGGAACACAATGAAATACATAAATACACATAAACACAGAGATGCAGTGGAAATAAG